>JASPKZ010003831.1:2015000-2192500 GCA_030220185.1 Diploptera punctata | reverse complement strand
ATAAACAAATAATTTGCAATAACAAATAATGCGACTATAAATTTAGTTATAAACAACCGCAGGTCTCAAGTTGGATCAAAGAGCACACAGTGTGCAAAATTGTATTAAAATCGGTTCAGTAGTTTAGGATTACATCGCGGACAAGCAACGTGACACGAAATTTTATATATTAAGATGGTAAGCCCCTGGAAGAAATAAATGTGGAAGACCAAGATGGAAATAGAAAACTTAGGTCAGAACTATAATGGATGACAGGAATTAGGAAGAAGGAGATTGGAATGATAGAACTAAATGGAAACCGAAGACGGCAAACCTATAAGTGTGGGAAAGCCGAAGAAGAAGAAGAAGAAGAAAATTCAATCGATCCTGACCATGTTTGTACCCAAGATCCTCGGCACGTGAGGCAAGCGGCTTTTTCCGTACTCTATACACACTTCCGGGATCATAGAGGGAAATTAGGGGGTATCTTCTGGTGAAATATATGAGTTCATAATTCCGAAAATTCGATTCTATAACTATGCCAATAATTAAGATTTAAAATCCTCTTTTTTATACTAGAAAACCTATATTCAATTTAAAGAAACACGAGATCACAGCGGTGGACTATTTATTATTATTATTATTATTATTATTATTATTATTGTTGTTGTTGTTTTTATTATTATTATTATTATTATCTTGATTACTGTTATTAATATTATAAAATCAATATTGATGCACTTGATAATTATTATTTATTCATCAATTGTCAGTTTATCGTTTTCGAATTATTAATAATCCAGCTACATTACTTTAATTATTGTGGATAATATGACTTGTACCGCTTTTGTATTAATACAATACAGTAATGTATAGTATAATTTTCACACAGACGCCTCCACTGTCGGTTTGATGGGTATCGATCCCACGTAATGAACCAAACTACTATACGTGTTGCATAACTTCACAAATACACTATACGGCACTGCTCACGAGATGTTCCTAATCCACTAATTAAAGTGGAAAGTCAATTTCTGTATAAACTGGAACCAACTTAAGCGAGAATATATTCATACTAATATAATAACGTTGGTACGGCAATATTTATAATTTTAAATTAGACACTATTGTGACTTTGCTTTGTAAGATCATTTTAGTAAGACTTACGAGTATTTGTCTATTTTGGTGCCAACATCTTCTCTAGAAATCAAGAGAGCACTCCATTATATTAGACAAAATTATACGTGAAAATGAAAGGAAGTTCTAATATTTTATTTTGTTTTTAGTCTTCTTATTTCTTCACTGTTGTCTAGAAAATTGATTGCAAGATGATTAGGATGAACTTCTAGTCGCCTTAGATATCGAGTGCTGTACTTTTCTATTTCTTCTTTTACAGTAGCTATTTTTAAATCATGTTTATATACAATGGAGTTGGACCATTATATCAATTTTGAAATGACAGTGTTAGAAGGTTTATTAGAGTCATTGTTTGTTCAGCTTGTATTTTCAATACTTCAAGCTTATTAAAGGAAACTAGATCTGAGTAATCAAATGAGTTGAAATTTCCTAATATATGATTTTTTGCTAAAATGTTTGATCTGACAGAATGTTATCCAGCAAAAGTTGGTATATACAGTGCGATCCATATAAACCTGAACCATTTTAAGTCTTGAACCAATAATAGGATACACCTGCAACTTTGGGAGAATATAATACGCAATTGGAATATTGCATTACACACAATTGAGAGATTACACTACACTGTTTACCGCTCAGAAAAATGTTGGAAGTGTCCTCTACTAGCATCTATACGTATTCGCACTCGTTTTACCATATTCTGTGACGTTCTACGGAGACTATCCTTCCCAATGTTACTTATTTCGTTTCGAATGGATTCCTTGAGATCATAAATTGTCCGGTCCATTCTTGTACACTCTATGTTTTACATACTTCTACAAGAAAAAAATTGGTGAGGTTAGGTCAGGGAATCTGGGGGCTACAGACCTCTTGAGATTATTCGAGTATCAAAGATACTGGTTACGAGGGCCATGGAGGCATTAGATGTATGGCATGTTGCTCCATCTTGCTGGTAATAACCTTCTCTCAATTCGACATCATCCAGCTGCTCTACAAATGTATTGAATAAAATAAAATAAGTTAAAATATTCCTTCGTAGGTAAGATCCGTCGTCCTCAACTTATAAAATATGTATTCTTTATGCCTGTAGGCCTTTCAGAACATCCGTTCCATCTTCAGCAGGTCCTTCTTCGCTACAATATCTAATATGATGGTTGATGCTGCTGGTCCTAATGTGGTGTTGTCGTGTTCCATCTTCAGCAGGTCCTTCTTCGCTACAATATCTTATATGATGGTTGATGCTGCTCGTCCTAATGTGTCGTGTCACGACAACACCACATTAGATATTGTAGCGACGAAGGATCTGCTGAAGATGGAACGGATGTTCTGAAAGGCCTACAGGCATAAAGAATACATATTTTATAAGTTCAGGACGACGGATCTTACCTACGAAGGTATATTTTAACTTATTTTATTTTATGACTCTCCACCTCAACGGTTTTAACAATGCATTTTATTAGTATTGAAATGTATTGAAGATACCCGTATAAACTTCAATGTCTACAGTCGTATCAAAGAAAATGAGACCACCGATCCCGGAAGCTGACACCGCGCACCATACTCCAACCTTTTCATTATGCAGTGGTGTTTCGTGGATCATATGGGGGTTTACAGCAGCCCAGTATCTGGTGTTTTTTTTTTTTTGTGTTTCTATAGCCTGTCAGATGAAACCGTGCCTCATCTTTAAACCACGTTATGGAGCGAATGTCTGGATATGGAATTAGAAAATCCTGAAACCATCGACAATATCGGATTCGTTTTTCATAATCTGCTTATTTCAGTTGTTGCACCATATGCACTCTATATGGTCGTAATCAAGTTTTCTTAGCAGCTCTTTGGAATGTGCCAGTTGTCTCCAGCTTTCTTGCTAGCGATACAATTGTTGCCTTTGTCGCAACATCCCGTAAATTAAATTCTCTTCGAAATTCCCGTTGTGTTGTTACCAAGGAATTTGTCTTCCAATATGTTTTCACAATGAAAACGCGCTCTCAAAATGAGTAATGCACGTTGCTGTTATGACTGCGAACTAACGACTGTCTACAATGCCATGAAAATGCTCGTAGTTACCATCGAAATTAACAATACACTCTACAGATGGCATTCATCGATTGTTGCCGTGATTGATCTATTGTTGTCGATTCTCCCTGAGCCACTGCGATCATAAAACAAATTTCACATTTCCAGGAGCTTTTAGAGTTAAATTATTGCCTATTAAAATGGTTCAGGTGTATGTCTTCTTCTTCTTCGTTCCAAGTATTAGGCCAAGGCCTGTTACGATCCTATAGAAAATTTTGCCTCCAGCGTTTAATAGGACAGCCCAGTGATCTTCGTCCTCTTGGTATATAATTATAAACAGCTTTGGGGATCCGATTTGAACTCATTCTTTCAAGATGGTGTTTCCAATTTAGTTGGTACTGTTTAATATATTCCAAAATTGGCGTAGTCTTCAATTCTTTTAAGATATCGGTGTTCCTTTTCCGATCCCATCTGTGTTGTAACCCGCTGTTCTGCGCATGAATCTCATTTCACAAGCCGTTATTCTGCTTTCATGTTGTTTTTTTAGTGTCCATGCTTCACTACCATAGGTCAACACTGGTCTAGCCAAAGTGTTATATAAATGTAATCTGGTGTTTTTTTGTACAAGGGATGGTTTCATAACTTGATTAATAATTCCTAAACTTTTATTATAACTAGTAACTTTTTCAGGGATATCCTTTTCATCCCAGATAGAGAGATAATATCCAAGATATTTAAATTGATTAGATCTCTCTAAAATTTTATTCTGGAGACAGATTTTACTTTGTATGGGATCCTTCCCATGAAATGCCATAATTTTAGTTTTGTTAATTGATATTTCCATATTAAATTTGGCACCTATTTTTTGTAAATTATAAATTGATCATTGCAAATCATTTTTCGGAAAGTGCCAGAAGAGCTAAATCGTCTGCAAAAAGAATAGCATCGAGTTTGAGGTTCCTATTGATGGGTATATATCCTCGTTGTGTTTTCCTCCATTCATTTGTTAATTTATTCATGTATATAATGAAAAGCACCGGTGAAAGTCCACATCCCTGTCTTACTCCAGTGTTGATGTTTTTCCAAGAAGATAATTTGCCATCTTGTTTAACAGAGATTTCATTATCTTTATAGATGTTGAAGATATTAGTAATATATTGTTGTGGAACGTTATCATCAGCTAAAATTTGTAGTAATATATTTCTGTCTACTTTGTCAAAAGCCTTTATGAAGTCAACGAAGGCGATATGAGTTTCTATATTGAATTCCTTGTGCTTTTCTAATAGTAGTTTTAGAGTAAAGAATCCATCTGTACAAGATCTACCCTTTCTGAATCCATTCTGCTCTTCTCCAATTATATTTTCATAAATTTTCCTCAATTTATTCTTAACTATATTAGCATAAATTTTATATCCAGAGTTCAACAAGCTAGGTGTATATGTATCACACTGTACTAGTTCATTTAATTTTATTTATGTAATAACATCTATATATATATATATATATATATATATATATTGTAGAACCTCGGCTATTCGTTGTAATGAAAGGAAGAGGATCGACTGATCGAAAAAGACGGATAATCAGGAGTATTGCATTTTTATTGAATACGTGATTTCACAAACTGAACATAATTTACTTTTAAAATACTACTCAGACATATATATTAATAACATCATCCAAAATTGGAAAAGTATTTTTAATATAGGTATAAGAATGCACCGTTTTAAAATATTAAACGTTTTAATGTAGGCTGACGATGTGGTCATTATTCAAGAAAATGAAAATAATTTGCAGTACTCTTTACATCAATTGAATCAGTTATGCCAAGAATATAATTTCAAAATATCAAAAGAAAAAACAAATATAATGGCATTTTGGGGAAACGATCATATAAGATCAAAAATTGTAATAAACAAACGTCTGGAACAAGTAACAAATTTTAATTATTTGGGTTGTAATTTAACTATAAACACAAAAACTGAAAGAGACGTACATATGAAACTGTCGACATTTCAAATGATATGCGTATCTATACATAAAACATTAAAGAATAAAACAAGAAGAGATACTAGACTGAAGTTTTATAAAACATTGGCACTTCCTGCATTACTTTATGGGAGCGAAACTTGGGTAATGACCAAAAATTGCAAAGTAGAATACAAAGCGCAGAAATGGACTTCCTTAGAAGAACGAAAGGCTGCACAAGATTGGATCGGATAAGGAATGAAGATATAAGAACAGAGTTAAATATATATCCATTGGATGAGAAAATCAGGGAATATAGAGAGAAATGATTTACACATGTGGAAAGAATGTATGTAACAAGAATACCAAGAGCAGCATTCAACTACAAGCCAAGAGGTTCAAGGAATGTAGGAAGGCCAGTGAAAAGATGGACAGAACAACTGTGAGGCGGAACAGGCAATTTGCCTAGCGCGTGAAGTGAAGAAGAAGAAGAAGAAGAATACTCAGACAATTAAAATATATATACAGTCAATATGCCCATTTCACCAATAAATATTTAAAATGGTCAACTAGTTTCTACAGCCAAGCTGTCATTCTCAAGACCAGATGGTCTTGAGAATGACAGCTTGGCTGTAGAAACTAGTTGACCATTTTAAATATTTATTGGTGAAATGGGCATATTGACTGTATATATATTTTAATATTGTATCACCAAGAAGATCAATTGTGTACTAAATACTCAGACAATTAAAAATAATTCTGCGACTTTCTTCTCTACTTTTGTACTATTTAATTCGTTTCTTATATTCATTCGAATTTTTCGATGAAAAATAATTTCTGCAACGTCCACGTCATCCTGCTGCTATAGAAAGTCCAATCAGCATATCAGCTGATTCTAACGTGGTTTGCAATGTCACTAGACTTTCCGCTTCTCCTTCATCATCACTGCTACTTTGTTCTAGGGTATTTGTGGCCTCTCACATTTTCCGGTTATACTTATGTTACATACACAGAAATTAGCCTTGCGATACAATTTTGAAAGTTGTACTGTTGGCTGTTTCCCCTAAGAATAAAATAAAATAAACTGTTTTATGGGACAGAGAAAATAGCTATGTTTAAAGACATGTGTCACTTAGTGAGGGGAATTTTCAAAGAGGCTAACAATAAATGTGAAAGTTCTGCCTTCTCACCACGCGACTGTTGTAAACTTTCATTTGTTTAATTACATGGGACTTTTATTATAATAATATCCTGTACTGTTGTGACAGGATGCAATATCTCATATGAAGAAGAAAAGGATGTAAATGCAAAAATATCTAAATTTTTAAGAATTTTAGGGTTAATAAATTCTATCTTCAAGCAACAGTTAGTCCAAAAGCATTCAAGACTGAAAGTGTATAAAACGCTGGCTCTTCCAACTCTTTTGTATGGTAGCGAAGTATGGACGTTGAAACAGAAGGATATACAGAGACTTAGATCTGCTGAAATGAGATATCTTCGGAGGACTGCAGAATACACACTACTAGATCACAAAAAAAATGAACACATCTTAGAAGAATTACATATGGAATCTTTAGAAAACAAAATTTCTGATTATAAGTCAAGATGGGTACAACATGTTCATCGAATGGAAGATCACAGAATACCCAAACTAATGTTAAGATATCAACCTGCAGGAAGAAGAAGACCAGGACGTCCACTCAAAAGACTTCTGGATGGTGTTTCTCTTGAGGCCGAAACAGATCAACAAATGGGCTAAATTCGTGAATGTACTATGATGATGATGATGACTGTTGTAACAAAATCGTAATAGACAACAAACGTGTAGAACAAGTAACAGATTTTAAATATTTTGGTTGTAATTTTACCATAAAAACAAAAATTGAAAGAGACATAAATACGAAAATGTCGAAATTTCAAATGATATGCGGAACTATAAATAAAACTTAAAGAATAAAACAAGAAGAGATACTGCATTGAAGTTTTATAAAACATTGGCAGTTCCTGCATTACTTTCTGGGAGCGAAACTTGGGTAATGACCAAAAAAATTACAAAGTAGAATACAGAGCGCTGAAATTAAACTTCCTTAGAAGAACAAAAGGCTGCACAAGACTTGATTAGATAAAAAATGAGTTAAATATATATCCATTGAGTGAGAAAATCAAAGAATATAGAGATAAATGGTTTACACATGTAGAAAGAATGAATCTAACAAGATTACCAAGAGCAGCATTCAACTACAAGCCAAGAGATTCAAGGAATGTAGAAAGGCCAATGAAAAGATGGACAGAACAACTGTGAGGCGGAACAGGCAATTTTTGCCTAGCCCGTGAAGCGAAGAAGAAGAAGAAGAAGAAGAAGAAGAACTCTTGTGACAAAGAAACAATATTCAATATTAAATTTCATTATTAATCTCTCAGATCGTACTTTGGTTTTCAAGAAGGAAATAAGTAAATACATGAACATGAAAAAGTGAAAGGAAAGACGATCGGATAATCCGATAATCGATTAAACGATATTCGACGTTCTAATATACGTATATAGTCTACATTCGTACATGTTCACATGTTCCTTTTCAGGAATTATTTAACCAAACTATTTTCCTATATAAGCAAGTGATATGAGGTTAGCTTATTGCCTTAAAGAGATATCTAGTTAGCAAGTAAGGAATTACGTGGATGAGGAATGTCGAGTGAATTTTGCTCAGAGGATTTAGGCTTCAGGTTCTTTTACGAGCCCGAAAATCTTCAGACTACACATCCACGGCTTAAAATCCCTCCTGAAGGACTTATCCCTTGAATGTTTTCATCCTAAAAACCCATCGACCCCTACCGTAAATTAACTGCCAACCCTCGGGATAGGAGGCTGCGAATTTTACACCTAGACCATCGGTCCGTTGTGTATGTGTGTGTGTGTGTGTGTGTGTGTGTAAAAAAGCATGAGCGTGGAAAAATTATTTTGATAATACTATTTTTGGACGTCAGTTTGATATTAGGATGACATCGTTCTCGATTGTAAATATAAAAGCGGTGTAAATTTGAAGCGGACGTACAGCATTTGCAGATTGCAGTAACAGAGGAAATCGATTAAATTTGTCCTGCTACGGGGAGGAGAGAAGGGATTGAGGCGATTAATGATTGACCAGGTACAGTGACTGAATGACCCAACAAGCTAACATGAGCTTTCAGTTTTCAGGCTTGAAAAGACTTAATCTAAAATTCATTCCTTTCGACAAATGACATTATTATAAAACTTTTTACAATAACATGACATACCTCTATGAGACCCACATATTCCTAGAAATTTCCTTCCAACTACACAGTAATATTTAAAAACCTGTGAATATATTTGAATTAGACTCGTCAGAGTAAGGTAATTTATTAGATTAGACATTTGAAGTACTTGTTAACAGAGTTTTCATGAAATTAATATAATGATCTGCTTTATGTCTTGTGGTTAGAACTAATGGAACCTGACTCGAATCCCGGTTTTGGGCGATATTTTCTTCTCTAAAGAGAATTATTCAAAATCCATTAAATCTTTATCATGTGATTGTCTTTATACAGTACGTATGTCCATATACAATATTATACAAAAAAATCTTACGGATTGTTAAAATAGTAAACTGAAGAAAAAAATTGAAAAATCAGGGTAAATGTAGAGGCTAAACAAACTGAAATGAAAACAACTTATATATCTTCCCATAAAAATGTAGTTTAAAGTTTTGATAAATTATCTCTCACTGGTATTATGTTTTGTGAATACTATTCATTCATGACTTCTGTCATGGTGAATTAAAAAGACAATAACGTAAATATTTGAAAGAACAAGCAAAAGTAAGTCTGTCTCTCCAGATAAAATATTTCCGCCCGAGTTCCAGAAGAAAACTTGAACATTAAATTTAATATGGTTGTCTGTAGAAATGGACTCAATGTGTACATTTAAATGTTAAATTAAGTTGTCTTGAAGTCGTGCATTATAAACGAGATGTTACATCTGTCGTCTGTTAAAATATTACGGATTATTGGTAGAAGGTGCTCTATTTTGTATTAGGGAAAATTTAGTCTTGCTCGAGCTAATGTTGCTGTTATAGCTATCTTATTTGATTTGTGTTCACACTGCGTGACTAATGACATTTATCTTCTGGCATCGTTAAAATTTGTAAGACACCTCTTCTCCTCTTATTAACGAGTATGTATCTACTACTTGTAACAGTTGGAATTCTCTTTGTTTCTCATTTATGTTCTGTTGGTGCGTTTGGCAGGTAATTGTTGCAGTCTGCACCATATACAGGATAAATCTAAAAGTTTTGAATCAGCAGATTTTACTGAGATTAAGACCAGAGATGTTGGACCATCAATCGCAGAAACGTAAACGTTCCTCTTTATTGATGAGGCATCTTATTTGGATGTGGTGACATGGAAAACGAACCAATGACGTGAAGTCAAAGAGACGGTCAGGCGCTGAGACGTCGTGACAAACTAGCATGTCGTCTTAAGCTCCCTCTCCTAAAATAATGAGAAACGTTGTCGACGACGAATACAAGCAAAAAGCAATCGACAATATGAACAATACGATCAGCGAAAAGTGACGTTCCTTCACCTTTGTAAAAATATATATTACCACTCGTTATACATACTATGATATATGATATCAATTAAAAACATTAAGAACAAGGAATCTGCAATGGCTGACATTAATGTCATAATTCTGCAACAATTTAAATATGTATCAGATACAAAAACTATCATTCATGATAGAACTCTGAAGGCTTCAATCTATCTTGATAACTATCATTACTTCAAGTATTTCTCATGAGTATATAGATTCATGCAGAGGTAGAGTATTGTTTCTCATTCTGTGATGCATAAAGTGAAAAAGAACTTCACGATGAAGGAGGGGGAGAAGAAGCAATTTCACACAGTTTCATGTAGAAGATGAACCCGTGGATCCACCCTTTGCCAGTATTCTAAACACTGTTCATAGTGGATTTGCAAAAGAGATTCACTCAGGGAAAACCAAAAGAGATTCACTCAGAGAAAACCAAAAGAGATTCACTCAGAGAAAGCCGTGCGTTTAAAAGCTGGACAGAGGCTTCCACGACGTACTGCTATATGGTTATGCTCGTCGTTTCCAAGGACGGACAATTTTTCTATCTAATATTTCTTCTGTCAGCCGAATCACAAAACACGTTCCCTAAAAATGAACCTGCTAACCTATATTAACATAAAATCTTATGCTTCCGATTCAACGAATATGCGGAAGGCAGATATGAATGAAGGGCTTTCGCAAGTATTTTAGCCCAGTATTTCTTCATTGCAATAATTAAGTTTATTATAGTAAACAGCCTCAAATGTGTATGATGAGGGTGGAGGAGAAGGAATAGATAAAAGAAAATAACGGAATACAGATCCGGGTGACCAGCGATGTCGTGGCAGACTTAGGCTTAGATATTTGGATGGAGTGGAGAACGACGTAAGGAAGTTATAATGCAGGAATTAATGATGGTTGTCCAGGATAGGAAAAAGGGGGTGGCGAAGTTTGCTGAAAGACGCCAGCGCTCATCCGGATTTTGGAGCCAATGATAATGATTATTTTCATTCCATGAAGATGTCTTCATTTCTTGCTGAATTCGTAGTCAGCAAATAAGGATTGGACACTCATCAAGTCGTTTTGTGGCTCGGTTATGAGACTTTTAAATAACATTTGATCCACCTTTACTGCACTGGTTTAATCTTACCTCTTGATGTGCATTACGTCTGTCTATGTAAAGCGTCTGTGAAGTACGTCACGAATGCCATTATAACGACTACTGATTTCAAATTATGCCACCGAGATAACTTCAATCAATTGTAGTTCTTTTCTCTGTATCAGTTAACCGCTCCTTTGTCTAAGAACTTTAATCGGTACGCCTGGTATATACTTGGGCAACAAGCCAGAGCCATTTCAGTCGCCAAGTCAATACTCATTCGATTCTTACGAGAGGATGACTGCAGCACTTGTAGGCCTAGCTGTTTTGTACGGTTGCACTTTCACTAAATGTTAATATTTACATCATTCTCTGATCTATGTTCATAATGTTTGGAAATCAAACGCAAAATAGCTTTTTCTCCATGCAGTGATTTAAAAAAAATCGTCCTCTAACTTTGTAAAATGAGAACATTAAGTCACTTCCCACAGAGTGTCGTGTTAAAATTAAAGCTCATAACTTGTGTCGCTATGTAACACAGGCAGAAATATTTCACCTGGTGAACTTATTTTTACCTCCTCTTTCCAAATGTATGGGGTGAATCATAAATAAGGCTATACGTTTGATCGCGTTGTGTGATGAAAATTTTACCGTTACAGGAAATATGAAATTACCGTTGGAAAGGCAATTATTCAAATTAAAAAAATGGAATAAAACAAAACAGTGTAGAACTTACGACATTAGTCAAAATGGCGTTGAATATGAAACAGCAAATTACAGTTGCTGCATGAGCAATAACATATGCTAATGATCGTGAGGCCGCAAGACGTGAGTTTAACGTAGCATTGCAGCCGTCGACTCTGGGGAAGTGGAGAAAACGACTGCTGGAAAGGGAAGGATGCAGAAAATCAAACCTCCTGGAAAGCCTCGCATTAGCACGGATGCAGGAACAACGAAGAGAATTGTGGAGACGTTCGACGTTAGCCACAAAAATCAACCCGCAAAACTGCACGTGAGCAGTGATTTGTTTTGTTTTGTTCTATTGTTGTAATTTGAAGGATTCCCTTTCCAATGATAACATCATATTTCCTTCAATAGTAATATTTTCGTCATAAAATGCGATCAAACGTATAGCCATATTTCTGAATAACTCTGTATACGGAATTACAAACTTTTCAGTTCACCACCAAAGAGCTTCCTTTGTTATTCTACATAAATGTAAACAGTTTTTTTATCACACACTTTAATCTTTTACATTAGCATTACTAATTTTCTTTGAATTGTTAGTAGTTCCTTTGCCTTGTTTAATTTCTATATTTGTAGTTAATACGAGTTATCGGGAGAAGAATTCAAACTCTGAATCACACGCATCTTCTTTCTTTCAACGCACAAGGACATGGTGAGTGATCAACTCAATGCCAGGGCCTTCTCAAAGACAACATAAATATTTAAGACAATATATTCCAAACAGTCACACATTCATACTAAGCAAGCTGAATATGTTATCAATGATTATAGTGGTCAGTTTCGTGATGTTGGTCTTACATGTGAGGAAACGCCTCACCCAGGAAATTTCACACAACAAGGATCGAAACCATATACCACTAGAGGGTATTCGTGGACTTGTTAATACTTAAGAGACATTAGCGCAGTCTACGATGAGCTACGTACGTAATTTTGTTCGAATTTTTATTATTTAATTTAATTTAAATTCGGTCGCTAGACTGACAGGCCATACAGTGGCTATTAACGAACTCGTATTAGCGAACTCGAAGTTTCATGACTGGGCGACTTCAGCTCTTCATGCATCCTTAATCTGAACTATTACTTCCAATAATTATTTGTATAATTATCTTCTTCGTCTTGTAAGCCCATGCTTCCCTTTACAAAGATTTAGGCGCTGTCCCCCTACAGGGAAGAATTTGAACCATACTAATTTAGTTACACTTTTTTCGTATAGATGTCACTTGAGTGGTCCGTGGTCGCGTTCCGTCTCGTACTGACATCTAGGAAACCAAGGTAGTACTAGAACGGGAAAATTCGGTAAATTTTGCTTAGAGGCCTTTTCATTCAGGCTTAAGGATCTTTTACGAGCCTGAAAATCTTCAGACTTTGAACCCACGGCTTGAAGTCCCTCCTAGAGGACTTGCTCCTTGGATTTTTCCATCCTAAAAACATCCATCGATCCCGGGCGTGTTTGAACCCGCGATCCTCAGGACGAGAGGCAAGGAGCATAACCACTAGTCCACCGTGGCTGATCTGTATAATTATCATTCTTCAAATAATACAGTTAATGTTATTTTAGGTTGGAAATATTGTGTAGTTTGTGATTGGACTCAATGTTTTTGATTTTTCAATTATGCACTTTCGTCTTTTGATTTTTTCGATGTTGCGTACTGCCTCCTACACACTGCGTCAAGGCGGACCCAGACGCAGATCAAGCAAGAACTCGGAGTCTAATGGTCCATCGCCTCCCGCAATACTGTATATTAGTCTGCTAACAATCCCTCTTCATAGCACTTTTTCTTATTCTTCTTCCTTCACAGTAGCCTCTGCCCACTCCTGGAATTTCTTTCCTCAAGATATCAGGGGTTGCCACACAATTGGCACTTTTAAGTCACGCTTATGCAGTTACCTGTTGTCTAATAATTAATTTTTCTTTTATTTAAATTTATACTATGTCATTAATAATTTTTATCGTTTTTTATATATCTTGTACGTATTATACATTAAATTCGTTAAATCTAGAGTAAATGAAAGTGCATTATAAATATTAATTGTATTGTATTTATAACATGGAATTGTTTATGTTTATTGTAATTTAGATGTAAGACTATTTTTTTGTATTTTTTTAAAACCTGGTTGAGTGGTAGACAAGGCCTTAATGCCTTAACTCTGCCAGGTAAAATAAAGTTATAATAATAATAATAATTATTATTATTATTATTATTAATATTATTATTATTATTATTATTATTATTATTATTATTATTATTATTATTATTATTATTATTATTATTATTATTATTATTATTATTATTATTATTATTATTATAACAACTATCCAGCCGACTTAGAAACCGTCCGGAAGTAAGATCGGGATACATAACCTCTCATTTGGTAAATATTAAGCATTATAATTATTTTTAGCTTCTGATGTTGTATTATTCGCTAAATGGTCACTCCAAATCCAACGCGAGGTTTAGTTTTTCATTAGACAAAATTACTCGTGACTTCGTCGCTCGTGATTTTTTCGGAAAAACACAATCTCTTGTTAGCTTACTGTTGATAAAAACTCTGTGTCCGTTCATGGACGTCTGATTAGCTCAAACGTAGTGTTCCAACGTGAAAATCTGGAGGTTTTGGGTTCAAATCCCGATTGAGGCAAAATTTTTCTCTATAGTTCTATTATCTATAACATGCGGATGGTTTTTCTGAGCAGACTAATTTCAATATTTCATTCGCATTTATCTGAAATGGCACGGAATAGAAATTCCATCATAATGTCTTCTTGGTAGAAGCGACTGTAATGTGAATAGTATTCGCTATAATGGATATATGAGATCTAAAGTGAAAAACAAAATGGTGTCTGTTCTTGGAAACTTGGTAGCTCAGAGAGCAAAACAGGAGACCCTCGTTGAAGCAGAATTTTTTTTCTCTTTAGTTGTATTAACTATTGCAAGCGATTCCTTGTCTGAGTATTAACTTCAGTATTTCACTATTATTAATTGTTATAGTATCATCTGTATTTCATTTTGTTTATTGGCAATTTAACAATTTTTAATTTTTTTTCCCTTTGATACAGGTAATTTTTTTAGGCTTGAATTTATTTTCATAACTTCTTTGGGTTTAAGCTATACTTAATATTTAGTTAGCACATGTTTCAGATAAGCCAATATTTTTAATAATACTTCTTCTTGAAGTGCTTATGTTCATACCTGTGAGTTCAGTTTGAGGCGTTTTTGTATCTGTTATGGAATGCATGAGCATACATGTTAACTTTTATTATAAATAATGGAATCCGATATAATATAGTTTTTACGATGCAAGAATTGAAAGTCTTATTATTATTATTATTATTATTATTATTATTATTATTATTATTATTATTATTATTATTATTATTATTATTATTAGTTTAGACAAAAACACAAACACAGAATGTGTTTTGGAATGAGAACCTGAGGGAAGACGAGGCAGAGTAAGACCTAAAACTTCCTGGAGTCAGGGAATATATTTATACATGAAGGAGTAACATCTACAACCAGAAGATTGGATGGACCGACAAAATTGCCTATTAGGAATCGAACTATTAGAAACGAACTTCCTTAGAAGAACAAAAGGCTGCACAAGAATGGATCGGATAAAGAATGAAGATACAAGAACAGGGTTAAATATATATCCATTGAATGATAAAATCAATGAATATAGAGAAAATGGTTTAGACATATAGAAAGAATGAATGTAACAAGTTTACCAAAATCAGCATTTAACTGCAAGCCAAGAGGTTCAAGGAATGTAGGAAAGCCAGTGAAAAGATGGACAGAACAACTGTGAGGCGGAACAAGTAACTTGCCTAGCCCGTGAAGTGAAGAAGAAGAAGAAGAAGAAGGAATCGAACGATGTCAAAGACATTAATCAACCGATGATCTATCTATCTATTATTCGTTTCGAAATTCAGGTTTCAAACACGCTTTCGCAGTAGAAATCTCAACTCATTCGTAGAACTTCACTTTCAGTATTTGAACACAATGATGCTGAAGGAACCTTACAAACCACAGCTCTATGATCGAATGAGAAGTAAGAAACGGGCCACACAGTAAATCTATTAAAAATTGATGTCTTGTATATTTCAGGAGATTCCCAAGAGATGCATGTGTAATATCAGCACGTCGCATGTGCACTCAGGGGTAATTCACCCCTGGAAAGTTTCAAACTCCCTATCTGAATTAATTCATACAAAACCCCCAGAGAAATCAGTTCAAACATTTAACACACACCCGCATGCATTTGTTCAAATCAAATTTCTATCCTTAATTATAAAAATGCCATACTACTTTCAAATTAAAATTCTAGAAATGTGTCACATCTGGCAAGACCATATGAAGAATATATACTCATCCCCCCCATTTCAATTACAGACGTAAATAAATGTGGTAGTTGGTCGCCTGCGTTAAAGCAGAAAATAGATGTTATTGCTATGAGTCTTAATTTGTCAGAATGATTTCTTGTTCAATTCTCAGTATTATCATAAGTAATGCCACGAGTGATTTCCAAAT
Organism: Diploptera punctata; assembly: GCA_030220185.1. NCBI lineage: Eukaryota > Metazoa > Arthropoda > Insecta > Blattodea > Blaberidae > Diploptera > Diploptera punctata. The sequence continues at coordinate 2,176,431 of JASPKZ010003831.1, read as the reverse complement.
AATAGATAAATTCACGACTCACGAAGTGAGGAGTGAATTTATTTAGAGAATTTCGAAATCAAGAGTGGCATTTGTTAGGACTATTTAACGAATAAAATTAAGCTGTTTACTCACAAATCATTATTTAACTATGGTTATTTAAAAATATTTATATATTTAATGTAAACGGCGATGTTTGAAAACAAATGAGGAACGGTAGGTACGCTTCTACTACTTCTTTTGTTTATCACTGCAACCAGATCATACTATTTATTACCAAAGGAACGCAATATTGTAAGGAGGAGCTTTCTTTAAATGGTAATTATAACACTGATAAATATTTGGTGAAACACGACTCTGATTGGTTGTAAAACAGAAATCATTGAAACGTGATTGGTCATTGACTCCCATTTGGGGCATGAGTTAAATAGTCAAAAAAATTAGCTTGGTCCTGATGGACTAGCAGTTATTATCCCCGCACTGGTTCAGAGTTTCGCGGATTAATAGTTGGAATGGTTCGATTAACTTTTGAGGTAGTAAAAATACTTCACATAGGTTCCTTACAGAGGGAAGTTAAGTCGTAGGTCCCTTAACGTGTTTCAACAGCAAGTAAAAGAACCTCCAGAGCTAAAAAAAATAGACCTCGAAGAAAAAATTATCAAATTTGAATTGGACGCTAATAGCCTCAGCTGTTGAAAAACATCGTTGAATAAACACTAACTACCTATGTATTTAGTTTAAAATAGAATTTTTTTTTCAAATGCCCCAGGTTTGTCTTTCGACATTCCTGGTTTCTCTCCTGGCATGGCGTACTTGTAACCCACTTCTGAGGTTGGGGCGCCTGGAAGGCGGGTTAACGTTGCCCCGATGATATGATGGGCGATGATGATGATAATGGCGCGCCAGGAGAGTCTCTAATCCTAAGCTTAGCCTAAGATTAATATGAATGATGATGATTGCGATGGCCATATGATTTCGGGGGCCGTTTGGGCCTTAAAGTTTTCCTGACATTTGTCTTACAGGTGAGGGAAAAACCCGATAAAAACATCACCCAGAAAAACTATCCCGACCGGGGATCGAGTCCGGGCCCGCTGCTTGACAAGGCAGCACGCTACCCCGAGTCTTATAACAACTGTTACGTCACGAGAAATATTTCGAAATTCTGTAGAAGCAGGTTTAGGTCCTTTAAGTTGGCAGCCCCTTTACTGAACTCACCACCTCTTTGCTAGCAACCAGTTGCCTCTAGATACTTAATTGAATTATTTATCTCCATTTCGTCCAAAATTGTATATTTTTCTATATTTTATTTACCTCTCTTGAAATGTTTTTAAATGGAATTCTCGTTGTCGTATATTATTAAAAGGTAGTCGATATATCTTGTGATTTACTTAATATTGAATTGTTGTTCGAGTTTATCGAAATTAGTATCTTCTAAAAGTTGTAGGGCTGCCCATTGGAACGTTATCTTCATTTAGATTTAAAATAACTTTGTTTTAAAATTGTTATAACGATTTCGTTTAATTGTCCGTTATAATTATTATTGTTTTCTTTAATTTTTCGTTTTATTTTCATTGTCATAACAACTAAAATATTAGCCGCCATAGAGTCTCAACTGGTCCCAAACGCGACACACTGAACAATACTTAAAAATTGCCACTCATTCGTTCGTTCCGCCATATATATTTTTTAATTATTCGTTTATTTTTTCGTAGTCTCATCTATTAATTAATTTGTGTACGCCTATAAGATTTTGATGTCGAAAGACGTCAATTTGTTGCTTTTACTGATTTTTATGTTTTGAATTTTGTTAGCTAGATGGTGCGAGTTTTTTTGTTATTTGTTTTTCTTCTTCTCTAAAGTTTTTAGCAATTAGTTTAGACAGTTTAAAATTAGGCGCATTTTTGTGATTAGTGACTGGTTTTAGTGGTATATTCTATTTATGCACTTTTGACAATGCTTTCATTGTTGGTGATGAAGGGTTATTTTAGTTTTGTATTATTTTGGATTATGTGACAAATTTTCTCGTGTGTTTGGTTTTCAATTATCTGTCAACAAATGCTAAATATTATAGCCACTTCCTGGCTAATGGGATGTAATTGGGCGTTAATGTTGACGGGCCTCAGATTTCATTATGTCAAGGTTTTATACAATTACCTCAACTATCTTTCAAAATGAAATTTAATAGTAGAGTAAATCCATATGTGACTGGCTGACATTTACAATAAACTTTTGCAGCAAAATAGTTGTATAAATATTACAATTGCTTGAAATTAGGGGTGTTATCTATAATAATAATAATAATAATAATAATAATAATAATAATAATAATAATAATAATAATAATAATACTTTATTTATTCTGGCAGAGTTAAGGCCATAAGGCCCTCTCTTCCACTCAACCAGCACAAATACAAATAAATATTCGACAAATATAGATATACACTATACTAATTATAAACAGTTAAAGATACAATAAATGTAACAATGTAAATGTCATGTACAAACAACATTTTATAGGGTAATAACAATAATGATACGATAATAATAATAATAATAATAATAATAATAATAATAATATAAATATGATACATTATACGGGAAACACCAATTAATATATATATATATATATATATATATCTTACACTGGATAATAATGAAGTCGAGTTTAGAGCAAATATAAATTTAGATTTCTTTTAAAAGATGCCAATGTCCGGCAGCCCGTTATTTCTTGTGGTAGGGAATTCCAGTTGCGAGAAGTGGAGATGGTATATGACATGGAGTGATGTGATGTCCTATGTTGCGGTATATTAAGTAAGAGACTATGTTGTGATCTTGTGTTTAAGTTATGGTTTGAGGATAGATACTGGAAACGGGATGATAAATAATTGGAAATCGAGGTATGTAGGATCTTAAATAGGAGAATTAGACAGTGCGATTTTCTTCTCTCTTTTAGATGTAGCCATGACAATTCGTGGAATAATGGAGAAATGTGATCGTATTTTCGAACATTAAATATGAATCTGATACACATATTATGGATATGGTAGAGGAAAAGTGTGTGATTAAGACTGTATATAAATATACAACGTCTGGATTAAAACAATATTATTTATTATCTATCAAAGTATGTGTGACTGACTGACATAAATGCCAATTCATCCTGCGGCTTAACATGTTCATCTGCATCATTCTCTGAAGTGTGATTCCTAATTCAATTTTCCAAAATACCGTTTGGAGGGCACATTTCAAGTTATATTCTCAATAAAAAACGAAACAAAAATCACAATTAAGACCGGAGTTATAGCCTAATATGTGGTGTGTGACTGATGGACTACATTTTGTGACTGACTGGCATCTGAATTTTATTAAGAATTTAATATTGTGAAGCTGCAAATATTATACAAATATTAGAAAATAATATGAAATTATACTAGGTAAAAAGAGACAATACGGAGATGAATAAAGAACTCACATATTTTATCGTGTCAGGAAATGTACAATTTGATATGCTGTAAAAAGATTAAATAAATAGTGTAAATTATTTAACTTTGTTACCACGAACATTTTAAATTTCACAAAATAAAGAAAATATTAACTTCTTAATAACAAAGAGACTTCTCTATAGTCAAATATGCTTAATATGCGTATAATTTTATTACAACTATATTAAATGATTACAATTTATCTGATGCTCAATTAGATTGAACCATTGAAATAAAAAAATACCTATATGGAAGTTGCAGTGTTCGTTCCAGAACACTAAAATTAACTTTCATACATCTCAACTTTAAAGACACAGAAATAACGAAAAAGTACAGTATACAAATGATTAAAATTATTTAAATGTGGAAAAGGCTGTTATAATTCTTTCAAAACAGCTGATTACAAATTATTGCTGACATGAGTTCTATTTTTAAACTAATCAATTGAAATAAATATCTTACAATGCGCGAAATCTTACTTATATGACTGACGTGTGTGTTCCCAGATGGCGCACATATTACAGCGTTGTCATATGCATTTTCACGCTGTCGGTTTCCGAATAATGCTGCACCCAATAATGATATTCCTTTACACTACCGGATATACTTAATCGCATATACGCCACTCCAATGGAATTTATGTTATACAAGTAACTTCATATGACTTAAAACTGTTGTTGCAATCAGTATGAAAGACTCTGTTTCATAAAGTGGAATGCAAGGAGCTGGTGTCAACAAAGGAAATAATACGATATATATGACACGTGAAAGGACAAACTAGTTCAAGTACACGATCGCACACATGCATCTATCACGTAGAATCCCGCGCACTTGTTTTTTTATTTGCGTCTCAGCACAATAATCTAGTGACTCGCTTATTAACATATATATTGAAGAATCGCATAACTAGGAATTATTTAAATGCCGCTAATAAAAATATAATTTTCTTTCACACACGAAACTTGCATTTTTCGTACTGATTGTTAATTTGAAATTTGTGCATATTCTATGACATATGGCTTCAACATTTTCACAAGGTGAACTCCATGAGTTGCCGGGATAGCTGCAAGATGTTGAAATCGCTTCTTCTACCTCATTTTGTATCACCTCATGAACTATTATTTGTTCAGTTTTACTACTATGTGTCATGTGTCACATAACACTAGAACATAGCATTTCTTCTGTACTTCTCTTTCACCTCCCATCTAAACTAGGCAACAGCAGTTAATATTGTGGTATGCTTATTGTTCCAATGAACTGACTGGATATAATTGTGTTCTTTGTAGGTATAAAAGTAACGGTAAAGTGATCCCACTACACGCCTCGGGAGGCCCTTGGGGGTAGTAGGAGGTTAAGGCTCCCACTTTTTTTTGGGCAATCGGCACTTGATGTCAGCCGTGTTGTCAGCCCTGCGTGACGGCCGCCTTTATTCCCAGAACAAGCGAAAGGTACTCATTTCCGTTAAAGGCTAAGTCGACCCCAGGCCATAGTGCCACCAGAGGGTTTGGGTCAGTTTAAAAATCTTGGCCCCATCAGTACTCGAACCCTCGACCTTCTGGTTTGTAGCGCAGTGCCTTAACCACTACGCTACGGCGTGCCCCTTTTAGGTATAGTTTTCTGAGAAATCAACCAGTTTGGCTGCTTCATTTATTGCAACGTTTACCCGAACATATTTAAATGCTTCCGCTGACTGCCTTTTAGCTCAAATTGACACAGAAGTAGGGCCTGTAATTATTTTATGAACAGCTGAACCGAACAGTCTACCAGATTTTCTAAACCATGTTTATGTTATTCCTCAGCGGAGTGCAGCAAGCAACTTACTGTGCCATGCGTATTAGCAATTTAAATGAGAGGACGAAAAGTCAGTCAGTCACAAGACTCTAGCGGGAAATATAATGACTTTACAAGAATATGTCATCAATACTTTTTTGTTAGTTGTATACCGATAACATAGAATCCAAAAGGAAATTTTAATACATCAATTATTATGTTGTGTACAGTAATGTTTATACGTTTGCCGTGACTGACTGACCATAGCTTACAGTTAACAATTATAGGACACATTTAAGGTATCTAGAATTAGAATGTAATTAATAGTATTACATTACGACTAAGGAGGGCCAAAGTATGGTGTAATAAAAGAGTTTGTGAAATAAAACGAATTAATACGACCGAATCATTAAAGAGAAAAAAAGGTAAATGTCTGCGTGTTTTTACAGGTTTGGAATATTATACGTTTTTGCACTAATATTAGATTAAAATAATACACATTTTAAAATATTATCTTATAGAATCAGAAAATATTATCTTTAAAGAAATATATTACGTCATCAAAATTATTCCTGCGTCAATTTCAAAATGTTGTCCTCGGTATGACATTTTCATGGAATCGCTCAGTATTAAAGGCACTAAATAATATAAAGTAAATAATTTAAATATCCAAGAACAAGGAGTCAAGGCTTTCATTATTTCTAAAGAAGAGGAGGTAGGGCTCTTAGTCCTACACTTTGAGCGAAGTAACCTTGAGGAAAATTCGAGAACCTTATTTTCATAGGAGGGTGAAAAGTCTGCATACGAATGAGTGACGTCAATCTCCTCATCTTTAATGCCCGGGATTGAACTCTGGGATATTACCTGTACCCAGACGGTTGCCGTACTGTTTGAACTACTGACCCACGTACGTATATGACAATTTGAAACCAAAGAAGTTCAAAATAATACAAGAAAAATGTAATATGTCTACTTATTACACTTTTATCCGTAGAAGTTCTAATAGCGTTGTTTTTATTTTCTTACAACATTGCTATTCCGCTGTTTACGACTGAAATCTCCCGTGTTAGAAAATCCGCAGTCAGCTGTTTTACTAATACTGCTAATATCGTCTGCGCTATTTGCAGAACAGAGACGTCTGTGTATTTAAAGACAAAGGCACAATACAAATAACATCAAATAATATTGCAGCATAACTCGAAAATGAAATCTACTTTAAGTTCCTATTCAGAGTGACGTCAAAAACTTACGTCACAAGTATATCAAGCTTCTTCACCGGGTACTATTAAACAAGACCAAATTTTAAAGAATAATTTTTGTTCACTATATATTTTCGATTGGTAACTTCCGCTTTCCGCTTCTTTAAAAAGTAAAAATACGTAAAAAGCAAATGTTAAAATGTTAAGAAAGAAACAAGTAAAAATAACATTAATTAAAATAATTATTGTCTCCTTCTTCTTCTTCTTCTTCGCGGTTTAGGCTTATTTACTAGCCTGTTCCGGCTCCAAATTGCTGCTCTTTCCATCTTTTCCTTGGTCTTCCCAAACGTCTTCTTCCTCGTGGTGAATAGCTGTATGCTGCTTTTGGTATTCTATTCTCAGTCATCCTTGCCAAGTGTTCTTTCCAGTTTGTTCGGTATTTTTCTATTGTTGTGGTTAATTCCTCTACTTTTAGTTGTCTTATTTCTGTGTTATGTTCTTTGTCTGTTCTTTGATATCCTGCTATTGGTCTGAGGAATCTCATTTCAGCAGCTTGTATTCCGGCTGATTATTGTGTTGTCACTGTCCATGTTTCGGATCCATAAGAAATAATAGGAACTGCCATTGTCTTGTATAATTTCATTATAGAGTCTTTCCTGGCTTTATTTTTCAAAGTTCTTTTTAGTGTTCCTGTTATATAATTAAACTTACTTAGTTTGTTATTTATATCTGTTTCCGCTGTGTATGATATTTCGCAACCTAGGAAGTTATATCTTACCACTTGTTTTATTGGTTTATTTTCTAATATTATCTTTGTCCGAACGGGATGAGCGCCCTTGAAGGCCATTGTTTTTTATTTTTGTAATTTATATATTTTAAGCGGTGGTTTAATAGTTATGTTCCTTGCCTCTAGTCCCGAGGATTGAGGGTTCAACCCCAGCCGAGATCAATGGATTTTCAGGATGAATAATTCCAAAGGAGGAACTTTAAGCCGTGGATCCCGAGTGTAAAGATTTTCGGCTCATGAAATAACCTCAAGTCTGGATAAAGAGGCATCTGAACAAAAATTAACCTACCTTCATCAATTCGAGTAGTACCTTAGTTTCGAACTAGATGTCTCATCGAGTCGATGTACTAACCACATGTCCCTCGCTGACATCTGCAGGAAAATAATCGTAATTAGTCTAGTTAAGAAACTTGCCACTAGGGAACACCCATGTTCTGTAGCGGGACGAACGGGGATCAATTACTCAATATATTTTAATAACTTTTAATTGTTTTATAATAGTTGTAATTTATTTATATATTTAGGCGTGTATCTAGTCCACCTCCTCTGTAGTGTAGGGGAACGTCGTTACCTCAGGTACAGTTCGATCCCGGTTGAGACAAATTGCTGAAGAAAGATTTTAGGGAGTTTTTCCTCAAGTCTAAGATAAATGTCATCTGGCCAATATAATCATCCATATCATAATAATTTTGTTTAGTATGAATGCATACGTTAATACCATAACTTATGTTAAAAAGTTCGTGTTGTCACGGTGATAGTCCAGGAATTGAGCTGATCACTCATCCGAGGAGGTCCTTCTTGTACTTCAGTGGTAAAAAAAAATGTGTTCTAGAGTTTAAAATCCCGTCCCGAAAGTTCGTGTCCGTGTAGGGTCCGGATGGCGAGTGGCACGTTAAAGTTCATACAAAGAAAAGGGTTAAGCAAAGATGAAAAAAAATCATCTTAATTATAGATTATATTGGCCAGATGACGTTTATCTTAGACTTGAGGAAACACACATAGCTTTTATTGATTTTATCAAGGCATTTGATAAAGTAGATAGAGGAAAACTTTGGACAATTTTAAAAGAAAAAGGAATTCCGAAACACTTAATAGCAGCTATAAAGAGTTTGTACTGGAATACAAATTTTGTTATAAAAACAAGAAATGAAGTAAGTAAGAATAAAATTCATACTAATCAAGGAGTTAAACAAGGATGCAGTATCTCTCCAGTTTTGTTTAACCTATACATCAATGATATAATAAAAAATGGAACGAAGAAACAAATAAAGGAATAAAATTAGATAAAACTCACTACTTGAAAACATTATTATACGCTGATGACCAGGTAATAATAGCAAATACGGAAGACGAACTTCAAAGGAATATTTTTAAACTACATACTGTATGTGAACAATATCATCTCAAAATATCTATAGAAAAGCTAAGGTAATGGCATTCCAAGGGAAAATCAAATCAGATCCAAAATAGTAATAGGTAACAAAATCATAGAACAGGTGAACCATCTGAATTATCTAGGATGTGACATTTCATTTTATTATGATAATGATAATCCACCGCTATGGTCTTGAGGTAACGTGCTGCCTTGTCACGCAGCGGGCCCGGGTTCGATCCCCGATCGGGGCAGTTTTTCTGGGTGAGGTTTTTATCGGGGTTTTTCCTCACCTGTAAGACAAATGTCAGGAAAACTTTAAGGCACAAACGGTCCCCGAAATCATATGGTCATCATCCTTATCATTATCATCCTTACCATTATCATCATCATCATCATCCTTCACCGGTGTGGAAAGCAACGGGAAGCTACTACACATACACAATTCCCTAGTAAAGCTGCAAGCATAGCATGAAAATGCTATGATTGCAGTGAAGGACCTGCCTTCGGGCATAATTACTATCGATGGATGATAATGATAAAAATAATAAAATAGCAAAATTCCAGCGAAATATGTGGTACGATAAAACGATCACTAAATAACAAAACAACAAGAGAGAGACCCAATTGAAATTTTATAAAACGTTGGCAGTACCGGTACTGCTCTATGGTTCAGAAGCCTGGATACATAAAAAACAAGATCTAAGTAGCCTAGGATAACGGCGGCAGAAATGAAATTTTTGAGATCTGTTAAAGGATGCACTAAGGAAGACAGAATCAAGAACACGAAATAAGACAGGAATTTGAAATATTTGCAATAACTGATAAAATAGATACATGTAGACAAAAATGGAAGCAGCACATAGACAGAATGAATGAACATAGATATCCAAAACAAATAAAATACAAACCTAAAGGCACCCGAGATGTGGGCAGACCTAGAAAGAGATGGGCTCAAGTCGGAACGGGTCAAATGACCTAATCCATGAATGCAGATGATGATGATGAGTCCACCGCTGTGGTCTCGAGGTAGCGTGCTGCCTTGTCACGCAGCGAGCCCGTGTTCGATTCCCGGTCGGAATAGACTCCTGGGTGAGTTTCTTTTCCGGGGATTTTCCTCACCTGTAAAACAAATGTCAGGAAGCTTAGGGCCATCATCACCATCATCATCATTCACCGGTGTGGAAAGCAACGGGAAGTTATCACACCTTCAATTCCCTAGTAAAGCTGCAAAGCATAGCATGGAAATGCGATGATTGCAGTGAAAGACGTGCCCTCGGGCAGAATTGTTATGAATGGATGGATATTATTGAGTAAATGAGTCTTATAGCATAAATCTCCTGTACATTCATGAACAATAAAATGTAAAAAAACATAATAATAATAATAATAGCTTTATTTTACCTGGCAGAGTTAAGGCCTTAAGGCCTTGTCTACCACTCAACCAGGTTTAAAAAAATACAAACAAAAAATAGTCTTAAATCTAAATTACAATATATATATAAACGATTACAAGTTATGAATACAATACAATTAATATTTATAATGTATTTTGATTTACTCTAAATTTAACGAATTAAATATATAATATGTACAATATATATAAAAAACAGGAAAAGATTAATGACATAGTATAAAATTAAATAAATAGAGAAAAATTAATTATTAGACAACAGGTAACTGTATAAGCGTGACTTAAAGGTACCAAGTGTGCGGCAACCCCTGATATCTTGAGGAAGGAGATTCCAGGAGCGGGCAGAGGCTACTGTGAAGGAAGTAGAATAGGAGGAAGTGCTATGAAGAGGAATTGTTAGCAGACTGCTATCTTGTGATCTAGTGTCAATATTGTGGTAAGAGGATAACTTCTCAAATCTAGACGCCAGGTAAGTAGGGATGTAGGAATTCAGAAGCTTGAAAAGTAGTGAAAGAGAGTGCAATTTACGTCTGTCAGTAAGACGGAGCCAAGAGAGGTTATTAAAGTGTTCGGAAATATGGTCATAACGGCGGATATTGAAAATGAATCGAACGCAAGCATTATGAAACACGCTGCAGTCTCTGCGACAAGTCATAGTTTAGATCATTATATATAATGTCACAATAATCGAAGTGTGGTAACACAAGATTCTGCACAAGGATTTGTTTTAACGAAACTGGGAGAAAATTCTTTAAACGTCTAAGATAATGTAAGATGGAGAAAGTCTTTTTACATATGTGTTTCACTTGTGTTTGCCAGGTTAAATTTGCGTCTAGATGTAGTCCAAGATCTATTACTGAAGAAGAATAAGGGATGATTATATTATTTATAGTAATGTTTGGTAGTGTAGATATGTCAAAGGTTGTAAGCATCTTTGTTGTCCCATTAGAATTACTTGTGACTTTTAGGATTTAGATTTAGACCGATACTTGAAGACCAGTTAAAGATGGATATGAGATCGTCATTCATTTTTGTCAAGCTGTTATAGAGAGAATGAGGAGGTGAATGTAGGTAAATTTGGAGATCATCAGCGTAGAGGTGATAACGGCAGTGCTTTAGTACAGTTGGCAAGTCATTTATGTAGATTGAGAAAAGAAGAGGTCCGAGAACACTGCCCTGGGGGACTCCAGCCGGCACGTTGCGCCAAGACGAAGATCTAGAGTTTAATGAAACGTATTGTTGACGACCGTGCAGGTATGAGTCGAACCAGGATACAGCGCTGTCAGACAAGTGTAGGTGCTTGAGCTTTATCATAAGTAAGTGGTGGTCTACTGTGTCAAAAGCTTTGCTGAAGTCAAGTAAGGTTAAAGGAGTCAATTGACGTCTGTCCACGGCTTCACGAATATCTTCAGTAATTTTTAGCAAAGCTGTGGTTGTGCTATGACCATATCTAAAGCCGGATTGATAAGGATCAAGGAGGTGATTTTCTTGGAGATATTCAGTCATTTGCTTATGTACAATATGTTCCAGGGCTTTAGATAATGTCGGAAGGATGCTAATCGGTCGGTATAGGCTACTTATTAAAATTCATAAATGACTCCCATGACATAAAACATAATAATAGGCCTAATGAAGTTTAGATCATAATGTTTGTTCTGTTTTCTCCTTTGTAGACTATATTAACTTGTTATTGACACGAATAAAAAGACAATCGAATATCATAATAGCATATAACGATTCGGTTACTATAGAAACTAGATAGATAAACAGTGAAAAAGTTCACCGCTAAATCATTTACGTCCGTGTTACAATAATTGATTTTGTTTTTACAAATGTTGACTCATAATTGTAGATTTATTATTATTTCAAGCTAAAAGCATGTTAAGACAGCTTTACTTAAAAATAGACTAAAGTTTATATTAAGCTGCGAATCATCTTCTTAACCTGTGTCTCCGTCTACAGAATTTACATTTTTTTTGGTTCAATTACACTAGATAATCATACGACATTTTTGCCATTCTTTCCTAGCATTCGAAGAATTGTAACCCACTTCTGAGTTTGGGGCGCCTGGAAAGCATTGTTACGTTAACCCGATAATATGATGGGTGGTAAACAAAATGAAGCACAAGGAGAGTCTACTTTTATTTTTAATGTGGAGATTTTTAATATTCGCTCCATATGTTCCTTTTTCTCTTTTGTTTTCTTTCGTATTATATAAGAGGTTACTGACGAAAATAGGAAAGAGTTCGAAATTACGGATGTAAATATTAAACATTTAACAAGCACACATTTGAGATCACAGTGAAGGAAGTGAAGGGAGTTCTAAAAGAATGTACGAATAGGAAAGCAACAAGACTTGGAAATAATCCGTTTGAGCTTTGTTAAGTATCCACCAGACATAGTGCTGGAAACTGTAGCAAAAGTTTTATTAAATGCTTAATTGAAGTGAATGATATCCCAGAAGATTGTGAATTACCAAATATTAATTCGATATATAAGGAAGTAAATAAGTTATTATTATACCCCTAATCTTAATATATATGAATTTCGTGTCACGTTGTTTGTCCGCGATGGAATCCTAAACTACTGAACCGATTTTAATAAAATTATGCACTCTGTGTGCAGTGTGATCCAACTTGAGGCTTAGGGTAGTTTTTAACTAAATTTATAGTCGCATTATTTTTTTATTACAAATTATTTATTTATTATTTAACAAAGAGTTATAATTATCTGTGAGTTCCATACGATTCTAACAAATGGCGGTGTAAGGTAATTTGGTAAGGTGTTTGGTTTATTATTTAACAAAGAGAGATCCAGGTGGCCGTGCTTTTTGTTGCAACCGCGAATTTCAATTGAATTACATATATATTGATTATTTCATAATTTAAGTCTGTTCAGTGTTTATTTGATTTTCAATATTATTAATTTCGTGTGTAAGTATTAGTTTAAGTAATCTGACTGAAAGACAGCAACTTAATTTAAATGTTTAACGTATACCTTAGCCACAGCAACGCGTGGCCGGGACTTCTAGTATTATATACATTCCAATATTTGTGATAAAAATATATGATCACTATTTAGAATTAACAAAAATAGTTTGGATATTGCATTAATTTGTTATGTAGGATGCCATTTTTACCACGTATAAAATCAAATTTGCATGTATAGTGCGTGGTATGTTGGGATCTGAGGAGGGTAGATGCAAATAAAACTCACGTGACCTCGGAGCTTTTCATGGCTCACGAACTTATTAAAACAATCGACGTTTACAGTTTTCAAATATAACCTAAATCTCCAGCGAATAACTCTGTGGTAACGTGGATTTTATTTAAACATTCTTTTCTAAAGTTTTAAAAGAAAAAAAAACTGCAAACACACATTGGTAAAACAATATCCAATATAAATACGAGTATAATAATATTCATGTATTCGTGCGGTACAAAGAATGTTACGAACATCATATTTTTCAATACTTTAAAAATCACTATGACCTATCGTTGAAATTTAGTATATTACGCAACGAAACTATAAAGATAGTAATTAAGACATGGATATGTTTATGAAACGAGCGCCAGAGAGAGAGAGAGTTTCATAATTTTTCATACGGGTCCCTTACCATCATAGTCAAGTTCCATCTACTACAATTTATGTTTAACATATGTTTAATTTTAAAGTAGTAGTAGGACTTTATTAGACAAAAGTAAGATATTTACAATATTATTTACAAATATGGGTCGCACGGGCAGTAAGCCGTACGTGCTGTTGACAGTCCGTTACAATAAAGTAATAATTGGTACTAGTGTAAAGAAAAATAAACAACAAAAACAGCAATACCATTACAATTACATAAAGAAAACACAATAATAATACTACAATTAAATAATAACACAATAGCATTATACACTAAAAACATTAACATTACAATTACATAAAGAAAACACAATAATATTACAATTAAGTAATAACACAATAGCATTATACACTAGAAAAACATTAACATTACAATTACATAAAGGAAACACATTAATATTACAATTAAATAATAACACAATAGCATTATACACTAATTAATTTATATATATTGTTAATAATTAATGGTATTGCATTTTGATAACATATATTTATTCATGAATGAGTGTTGTCCTTATTTTTCGCGTTTCGTCCAGAAATTTACCGAGGTTTATCCAATTTTCTGGATTTACCAATAACTCGTAGCATGCCAATCTTTCCCGATTTGAATTTAGAAATTTTTCCGGTAATAACTGACGTCTCCAATATTCTAAATCATTACATTTTCCTAATATATGTATCTCATCTTCAAAGTTCCCGCACATTGGACATATTCGCATATCGTGATCGTCGCTAATTTTTAGAAATTTCCATGCCCCTAGCCTAAACCAAGCAAGCCCTGATCTCTCCTTAAATCCTGGGTTGAGTATATACGATTCTTTTCCCCAGACGTGTTTTAGGTCTGTTTGTAAACACAGTGAGCGTTTTCCTGTACATTCGGCGAAAGTATCTTGTTGGTTTATATCTAAGTACCTCCTCCTTATTTTTCTCCACACGTTCTTGCGATTTTCAGTCCCTTTTCCCAATATCCAGCCCATCCCAATCTTTTGGATTTCTCTCCTAACCTCGTCTGCCCAAAATTTAACATCTATGTTTTTAATTTGGTGGTCTAAACAAATTGCTCTATTCATATATTACATTTATGTGATTCAAGTCTCGCCATTTTGATTCTAGTAAGGAATGTTTTCCTAGTTTGATACCTTCGGAAGGCATTGTCCATTGTTGGCGAGTCATTTGTTATATAATGTAACATATGTTTGAATATTTATATATGGTGAATACATTTTTATTTCAAATATGTGTAGTTAAAATTCACATTAAAATCTTATATTGTTTTGTAAATATATTTATTACGAATATTTATACAAATAATAACATATTTTTTAAATATAGCATTTCCCACATTTACATGGGGATCGTCTGTTTGCTGAAATACCTGAAATCTAATACACAACTGCACTTAAATAATGTTCATTAAAGTGCAGGATCAGGCGTACATTTCAGCATGGTCTTTATAAAATGTTAAAACAATAAGATTAATATGTACCTGAGATCTCGGTTATCTTCAATAAAGTAAAAAAAAAATCTTTTTAACCTCTGATGATGGAACATGTTCCGAAAGGCATTCAAAATTTTTTAAATTGAAATTTTACTTTATTTAGATCTACTGAAATTTCAAGTACATTATTTATTATTTTGACCATTTATGAGATTTATTGTTTAATATATTGTTATTACTCTTGTATTGTGTAAACTAAATTTATCATTTTTCTGTTACAGGTAAGTAGAAGACATATTGAAATGCTTGGATTTCTGCGTAAAAATGTAAGTGATATTGCTGATACTGTACTGAATACGTAGGTAGTCCAGTATTTTATTTGAGAACAATTTTTTTTTTCGGAGGCATCTTATTTCAGCTTGGAACTATTTTATGTGCGTAGACTTACGATAGTGTCCTAACACTTTATTTGCCTTCTGAAGGAAGTCATATTCCGGATTTTACATCAGACCCGGCTTTTAATCCGTGAATTTGAGAAGCAGTGGCAATTGTATTAGTCCACTAGTCCACCGTTAACGAAAGTATTGTAAACGTTTACTGCCACCGTGATTTTATAATGAACGTAAGCATCAGTTGTTATACAGGATGATTCAAAATTCTTATAACAAACTCTGAGGAATCTACAGAATAATTAATAAATAATGTTGTCATAAGGAATCCTTTCCGGACCTCTGGTTCAGATGTCCTGCGGGTTCAAAATCGAACAAACACGGCAGGCTTTTTAAGGGACTAAGAATTCTGAATATGTCTTCCTTCGGAAAGAAAGAAAAGCGTGGGTCCCGTGTGATAGATTTGCTGAATCCCGAAATAAGTGCACTTAAGGATTTTTTTTTTGTCTTGAAGTGAATTTCGATTATAATGAACCGAGATTCCTTTGAGTCGTAACTTTTTATTAATTTTGTGAAAACAAAAAAAAAATAGATACCCACTTTACATATATTATTGATAAATCAGAGCATACATTTTTGAGATTTTCAGAATTTAAAAAAAATGCGTAATTTTGGGACAAAACTTTCTCTTGCAATTATGAAATTAAAATATTTAACAGTATTAATTAAAAATAACTAAATGTACTTTTAAAATTTAATTGAACATAAAAGAGATATATAACAAGTAGATTATCAAAAAACTGAAATGTTTAAATGTGTTATCCCTAATATAGGCCTACATTGGGCAAGAAAGAGTTTGAGCGTCGTTAAATAAAATACTAACACTCTTCTATAAGCATATCTTTTAGTGTTTCAATCATTACAAAATCGAAACAAATAACCAGTTTCACCTACGTCAATAAACTAATCGATTGAGTTTATTTATTTTTTAATACTCATTAGATATGATATCAGAATGTAAACTCTATGCTGGTGTTGCTATCTGTGAAAATCACTTTGCTCGGGAATGTTCTCTGATACATTTCTAAGAACTCCACCAGTACTTATTCACAGAAATATTGTCAATAAACTAATCGATTGAGTTTATTTATTTTTTAATACTCATTAGATATGATGTCAGAATGTAAACTCTATGCTGGTGTTGCTATCTGTGAAAATCTCTTTGCTCGGGAATGTTCTCTGATACATTTCTAAGAACTCCACCAGTACTTATTCACAGAAATATTGTCAATATAACTAATCGATTGAGTTTATTTATTTTTTAATACTCATTACATATGATGTCAGAATGTAAACTCTATGCTGGTGTTGCTATCTGTGAAAATCACTTTGCTCGGGAATGTTCTCTGATACATTTCTAAGAACTCCACCAGTACTTATTCACAGAAATATTGTCAATAAACTAATCGATTGAGTTTATTTATTTTTAATACTCATTACATATGATGTCAGAATGTAAACTCAATGCTGGTGTTGCTATCTGTGAAAATCACTTTGCTCGGGAATGTTCTCTGATACATTTCTAAGAACTCCAACAGTACTTATTCACAGAAATATTGTCAATAAACTAATCGATTGAGTTTATTTATTTTTTAATACTCATTACATATGATGTCAGAATGTAAACTCTATGCTGGTGTTGCTATCTGTGAAAATCACTTTGCTCGGGAATGTTCTCTGATACATTTCTAAGAACTCCACCAGTACTTATTTACAGAAATATTGTCAATAAACTAATCGATTGAGTTTATTTATTTTTTAATACTCATTACAAATGATGTCAGAATGTAAACTCTATGCTGGTGTTGCTATCTGTGAAAATCACTTTGCTCGGGAATGTTCTCTGATACATTTCTAAGAACTCCACCAGTACTTATTCACAGAAATATTGTCAATAAACTAATCGATTGAGTTTATTTATTTTTTAATACTCATTAGATATGATGTCAGAATGTAAACTCTATGCTGGTGTTGCTATCTGTGAAAATCACTTTGCTCGGGAATGTTCTCTGATACATTTCTAAGAACTCCACCAGTACTTATTCACAGAAATATTGTCAATAAACTAATCGATTGAGTTTATTTATTTTTTAATACTCATTACATATGATGTCAGAATGTAAACTCTATGCTGGTGTTGCTATCTGTGAAAATCACTTTGCTCGGGAATGTTCTCTGATACATTTCTAAGAACTCCACCAGTACTTATTCACAGAAATATTGTCAATAAAGTAATCGATTGAGTTTATTTATTTTTTAATACTCATTACAAATGATGTCAGAATATAAACTCTATGCTGGTGTTGCTATCAGTGAAAATCACTTTGTTCGGGAATGTTCTCTGATACATTTCTAAGAACTCCACCAGTACTTATTCACAGAAATATTGTCAATAAACTAATCGATTGAGTTTATTTATTTTTTAATACTCATTACATATGATTCCAGAATGTAAACTCTATGCTGGTGTTGCTATCTGTGAAAATCACTTTGCTCGGGAATGTTCTCTGATACATTTCTAAGAACTCCACCAGTACTTATTCACAGAAATATTGTCAATATAACTAATCGATTGAGTTTATTTATTTTTAATACTCATTACATATGATGTCAGAATGTAAACTCTATGCTGGTGTTGCTATCTGTGAAAATCACTTTGCTCGGGAATGTTCTCTGATACATTTCTAAGAACGCCACCAGTACTTATTCACAGAAATATTGGCAATAAACTAATCGATTGAGTTTATTTATTTTTTAATACTCATTACATATGATTCCAGAATGTAAACTCTATGCTGGTGTTGCTATCTGTGAAAATCACTTTGCTCTGGAATGTTCTCTGATACATTTGTAAGAACTCCATCAGTACGTATTCACAGAAATATTGTCAATAAACTAATCGATTGAGTTTATTTATTTTTTAATACTCATTACATATGATGTCAGAATGTAAACTCTATGCTGGTGTTGCTATCTGTGAAAATCACTTTGCTCGGGAATGTTCTCTGATACATTTCTAAGAACTCCACCAGTACTTATTCACAGAAATATTGTCAATAAACTAATCGATTGAGTTTATTTATTTTTTAATACTCATTACATATGATGTCAGAATGTAAACTCTATGCTGGTGTTGCTATCTGTGAAAATCACTTTGCTCGGGAATGTTCTCTGATACATTTCTAAGAACTCCACCAGTACTTATTCACAGAAATATTGTCAATAAACTAATCGATTGAGTTTATTTATTTTTTAATACTCATTGCATATGATGTCAGAATGTAAACTCTATGCTGGTGTTGCTATCTGTGAAAATCACTTTGCTCGGGAATGTTCTCTGATACATTTGTAAGAACTCCATCAGTACTTATTCACAGAAATATTGTCAATATAACTAATCGATTGAGTTTATTTATTTTTTAATACTCATTACATATGATGTCAGAATGTAAACTCTATGCTGGTGTTGCTATCTGTGAAAATCACTTTGCTCGGGAATGTTCTCTGATACATTTCTAAGAACGCCACCAGTACTTATTCACAGAAATATTGTCAATAAACTAATCGATTGAGTTTATTTATTTTTACACGCTTTATATTAGCTTGACCTGTATCTATGTACCTATGCAAAGGAATCTTTCAACGCGATTTTCACCCACTTAAAATCATCGGATCGACTTGAAACTTTGTATACCTTTAGAGGACCCGTGACAATACAATAATTTCATATGCATTGTCTAAAATCCTGGGCATAATCATCAGAAAATCAAAAAACGTGTTTTTGTATCAATGTAACGGAATCTTTTAACGCGATTTTCACCCTCTTAGAAACATTGGATCGACTTGAAACTTTGTATACTTGCAGAGGACCCATGACAATGCAATAATTTCATATTTTGTTTCTAAAATCCTGGCCAGAATCATCCGAAAATCAAAAAAATGAAAACTGGTATAATAGGTTGCGGATTTGTCGAGTTTTTAGTCAATCATTGTAAGAGCTCAGTTGGTAGAGCAGTGAACTCTTAGTGGTATATAATTTCAGTAATCCATACGTCGCTGGTTCAAATCCGGCTGGGAGGTTTTTTTTAATACAAGAGTATTACATTTAGCTGATACTACAACAGTATCGAATTTAAAGATATTTACATTTTTATCTTATTCTGTAAAATATTAAAACTGAAAAAATGAAAATAAATAATAGTTTAAAAAAACTAAAAGAACACGCTTTATTAGAAAACTAAAAAATGAAAAATAATTTTAATTTCCAATACGCTTGGGATAAAATAAAGTGATCACCAAAAATCATCTCCAACACATATAGAATAAAATTATAGTTATCAACAAAAAGAAAATAATTTTACCATCAAAAGCGTGGGGTGCTCTATATCAATTAATATATTTGATAATAAACAGATATTGGTAAAATTAAGCTCTCTAAGAAGAAAATGTAAAAATCATAAAAAGCACCCCACGCTTTTGATGGTAAAATTATTTTCTTTTTGTTGATAACTATAATTTTATTGTATATGTGTTGGAGATGATTTTTTTGGTGATCACTTTTTTTATCCCAAGCGTATTGGAAATTAAAATTATTTTTCATTTTTTAGTTTTCTAATAAAGCGTGTTCTTTTAGTTTTTTAAAACTATTATTTATTTAATACTCATTAGATATGATGTCAGAATGTAAACTCTATGCTGGTGTTACTTATTCACAGAAATATTGTCAATAAACTAATCGATTGAGTTTATTTATTTTTCAATACTCATTAGATATGATGTCAGAATGTAAACTCTATGCTGGTGTTGCTATCTGTGAAAATCACTTTGCTCGGGAATGTTCTCTGATACATTTCTAAGAACTCCACCAGTACATATTCACAGAAATATTGAAGCATCTGTTGGGTATACGTCGGATTACAAGAAAAAGACGCCCTACATCACGTGTCTTGAGATGTCGTCTTTGTGAATGGGGATATATAACTTGAAGTAGAAGGTTTAAAATCGGTGTAGTGTCGGCACAGTAATCCCCTGTACATGCATTCGTTATGACTAAGTTCCCTCCATAGCACTCACAATGTCAGAAACATTAATTATAATTAATAATTTATAATTACAAATTTTAAATGATGATTTTACGCACAGATTGTAAGAAACTTTTAGGGCCAAACGTATACAGGTGGTAGAGGACTACAAACTGATTATTTTTTATACATGGAACCAATGATCCGTAATGCTTATTTCAGACGCTACGACATCTAGCACGAATAATATTTGAGATGGCTGGTTTCACTTTTATAAAAAAAAACATCTGCCTTCCGTTTGGTGAGAGATTTGGAAAACAATATTGTACATTATCTCTGCTATATTTTGATGATAAATGTGAACCGAAAGTGCGATTTTCGGTTCGCAACTGCAGTGCCGTTATCCTCCCTGAACAGTAAGATTCGTGAACTATGCCAATATCCCTTCTCTATGCATCTACCCCCACTTTCCTTTTTACCTCTCCTGTTGCACTGTTTGTGCTGCGCATCTCCCCTTCTACCTCGGAACGCTCAAATACGCTATGTACATGCTGAACATTATCATTCGATCGGAACTTTGAGTTGAGACAACGTCGTCTGGAGCCCCGAGTGGCGTGGTTTAAGTTTTGGTCCTGAGGACCGGGGAAAGACTACCCTGGCTTGGACCGTGGTATGAATGTTGTGTGAGGTATGATATAGTTTTGTCATGTTAAAGATTATTATTTATTTTCTTTTTGTGGAAGAATGATCAAGTACTTGCATTTGTTATATTTTTCATACACTTCAGACGTCTTGTTTACATTAAACATCATTTTTATATACATCCTGGTTAATGTTCAAATTATTTATGTGCATGCTGCTGTTTGATATTCCTATACTGAAACTTACTTATTTAGGAGATCATTCTAGCTTCCTTTTTTTCCGTCTAGCTTTCATGGTTAATAACAATAATGATACATTCAATTTAAAGTACTCTAGTGTCTTGAGATCTATTGTTGATTTATGTTTAAGTGTTTAGGAAAGAAAGATGAATCAATCTTTGCCTCTTATGGGCCCGGTCAAAGGCTTTTGATTAATAACCTTGGATGTTGTGAACTCTACGCTAATATATGCAACGGGAACAAAAGACGATTCACGGCGGCGCAGAGCGTGGGGTATCGCCCGCACAAAATGGTAGCAGTCAGCGTGGTTAAACTCTGCACAAATGAAACCGGAGTAGATACCGACAATAATTCGTGTACAACAGGTATCAAGGAACTATGAAAGATTGCGGCAAAATGTTAAGTGGCCTTGTCATGCAAGTATTAAGACTGGTGTTTGCAATTTTGAACACTTTCTTTATAAGTTAACGTAGATGTGAGGTGTAAATTGTTTATCACCATAAACTATTAATTATACATTTCTGAACAGTCGTTTCCATCTTAAAATACTCAGTTTACAGCCCATTACCATGTGTCTAATTTTGATTCGAATGGTTGAGACATAGGCCTACTGCATGTACAGTGTACTAGAATTCAACCGATAAAATTGGAGAGATCGCAGTGTCAGCTCAGACAAACATTTTGTGATAAGGAAATTATGGTCTATATAACGCACTAACTGTCATTCTTTTTCATGGCATAAGATACTTTCTCTGATAAATCATTATTAAATAAAATGAATATGATTTCTCTTAATAAGAGCCCTGCTTTGAAACTGTCTTGCGGTAAAATTAAATTTATATACTCATTAAAGAGTAATTTGAAAATTATGGGCTTTTTTGTTTGGGTGGAAATGGCCTTACTATACGAATATGCACGCTCTGTTTGTGCTGCTGCTTGGACAACTGGTATAACAGAACAGTGAATTTTTGCAATCTCCTTTATTTGGTTTCACTGATACGAATTGTCTAAACATGTTTTCTGCTCTACGATATAGGCCTGTTATTTCTTACACCTGAAAAAAATCTACATTTCGATGTAAGAAAATGCGGTATTCAATTACGGTATAGTACGTATAGTAAGTTAAAACATAACTTAGCGAAGAGGTTATGTTATATTTTTTAATCACATCACATGGATGATTGGTCAGTGATGTGCTGATATTTAACAAATGTTATGCCAATATATATTGACTTAGGCTTTCACGACCGGAGTTGCTATGATGATCTTGAAGATGATTTCCGGGCTGTAGGCCATGGTCTTGAGACAACCATTGAGGATGCCAGACGCAGTCTCTGGCGAAACGTCGGAGAACTTCAAGCCTCGAGACCACGGCTTACAGCCCGGAAATCTTCTACAAGATCATCGTTATGCCATTATGTTTTATTTTGAACTCGTAGATGGTAACTTCCTTTCTTAATTCATTTTGTCTCAGTCCACTCTCAAACCCACCAATTTTACTATCTGAACCCTGGAACACTATATATATATATATATATATATATATATATATATATATATATATATAATGAAATGTAAATAAATTGATATTACTTAACATTGTAAAAAAAAATATTATGCAAATAACTCGTTGAGAAGGCAAAAGCATTCTGCAATTGAAGGTGTAGCGCCTTATTGAGAAGAAAGAAAAAATATTACCCTCAAAGTTGCTTTTAATATATCGATTATTTACTGCAACAACGTCGTAACTCGAAAATCACGACTTTTCAGGAGAAGAATTTGAAGTTTTAAATACTGTCATTCCCTAGTCTGCCTGTGATATTAACCAATATATCGTGATTATTGAGTTATGATGTTGTTGCAGTAAATGAGCTATATGTTATGTTAATTGTCTAATTATAATTCATTCCAAATAATGAAACCAAAATGAATTATTCAATTAATTTTTATAAATAATTTTAATGTATCTCTCTCCCCCTCTCTCGCCTTAGTTGAACCTCTACCTTTATAGGCACTATTATGTGTCTCACACCTCCCGATTCTTATGTTGGGAGGGGATTTTAAACTCTGGATCATACCACACAAAGTGATGGAGGGACTCCTCAGAAGACTGATAAACGCCGTAGCCATTCCTCCATGAAAATATAAATGTTGTAATTACCCCTGTAACGCTTTAAATTTACAGTATTCAGGCCACTACTACTTTCAATCTAGTTTAATTGAAATATTTTATCACTTAATCTAATGTCACAATCACGTCCATTAAACCAAATCCTACCAAAATCAAATTCATGAGATGCATCAAAAACTGTTTTATATGCAATGGCTTCATGAATAGAAATTCCATGCTGCTGTTCCGTTAAATATGACTGTATTTAAAATAGAATGGTCCTGATTTGTGGTCTACTTTGTTTTTGGGATTTTTTTAATCGAAGTGTAATGCGGAAATAATTTGTGACCAACTGTTAATCGGCAGTAAATGTTACACCCATGGGTTTATCAAATTCTTCAGTGTTGCGAAGTTGTAATGCAATGTAGGCCCTAGTATCATCTATATAAGCAAGGTTTACAGTCAGGACTAGGAGGATCGCCTTTTAAGACTAAATTCACCAGTAATGAGGATTGTTAAATGGTTTTCGGGGTTTATTTGTGGCTTAAAATTTCCAGAAAGAATCCTCTAGAGCCTAGACCGCAACGGAGAATCTATAGTGACTGTTTTTTAAGTATCTAAGCATAACTTGAATGAGAGGAATGGAGAGCCTCGTGCCATTAACTTCATCACGTTTAATAAATAGATAAATAATTAGTTTTAAATTCTATCATAACTTATTTACTGACACTACTGTTCGTACATAAGCTCTCTATACACCTCTATCCTGAGCTAATGTTTTCCATTCATTATCATAAGTAATGCCACGAGTGATTTCCAAATTATCGATAAATTCACGACTCACGAAGTGAGGAGTGAATTTATCTAGAGAATTTGGAAATCAAGAGTGGCATTTGTTAGGACTATTTAACGAATAAAATAAAGCTGTTTACTCACAAATCATTATTTAACTACAGTTATTTAAAAATATTTTTATATTTAAAGTAAACGGTGATGTTTGAAAACTAATGAGAAACGATAGGTAGCCTACGCTTCTACTGCTTCTTTTGTTTATCACTGCAACCAGATCATACTATTTATTGCCAAAGGAACGCAATATTGTAAGAATGCTCTCTAGTGGAGAAAAAATGAAACACATCAATCTGTATATTAATTCATTTTTGATGTCGTATACATTTAAGAAAGTGCAAACAGTGGTTTCTTTTTTTGGTGGTATAATCAATTGCTACAAATGTTGACATGTAAGCACTATTATATACAATCTGGTAGCCGTATTTGTTATAGGCTCAGTCACTGCAAAATAACGGTCAGACCTGTTCAGAATATTAAAAAGGAGGAGCTTTGCTTAATATATGATAATCCTAACGTTGATAATTATTTCGTGAAACACGTCTCTGATTGGTTGTAATACAGAAATCATTGAAACGTGATTGGTCATTGACTCCCATTTGGGGCATGAGTTAAATAGTCTACACAATCCATCTTCGTCAAATTATTATTCCGGTAATTCTCCAATCTCATTTTTGGCGCATTCCTTCTGTTTTACCTATTACGAGTCTCCATATCATTATTTGATTCTCCGTTCGTGCAACATGTCCTCCTTAACCTAGTGTACGAAACATAACCCTTAAATTGGCAATATATTCTATAAGATGCAGTAGTACAATTTTATATTTTTAACTAGAAGTCCCGGCCACGCGTTGCTGTGGGTAAGGTATACGTTAAAATTTTAATTCAAGTTGCAGTCTTTCAGCCAGATTACTTAAAACTAATACTTACCGACGAAATTAATAATATTGAAAATAAAACAAACACTGAACATACTTAAATTATGAAATAATCAATATTTGTAATTCAATTGAAATTCGCGGTTGCAACAAAAAGCACAGCCATCTGGATCTCTGTTAAATAATAAACCAATTACCATCTGTTAGAATCGTATGGAACTCAGAGATAATTACACCGCCATCTGTTAGAATTGTATGGAAGTCACAGATAATTATAACTCTTTGTTAAATAATAAACAAATGATGCGACTATAAATTTAGTTATAAACTACCCTAAGTCTCAAGTTGGATCAAACTACACACAGTGTGCAAAATTTTATTAAAATCGGTTCAATAGTTTAGGATTCCATCGCGGACAAACAACGTGACACGAAATATTTATATATTAAGATAAAGTATTGGAAAATTTAATCAGTAGAAATTATTTAAATTTGTTTCAAATTATACGACAATATACATTTATAATAGTTCACCGTTATGCATTATTTATTTACATTGAAGTTAGCCACATTTAAAAAAAGCTGGCATAAAGAATTGAGATTCGCAATACCATGGTACGAAATATTGGGCAACAATCGCAATGACAAGGTTCGTATCGAAGCATATTTCACCAATAGTAATGTCACCCTACCTAATTTCGACTCTTCTTAGAGTGGATCACTGCGCCGAGCGGTGTGGCTCATTCTGTATCGTTAATTGGAGTTATTCTCAACAGCAGCCTAGTTTACGATGTCCCGCTCCAATGGGTGACCACACCTCCACTTTACTATATCTGCATCATTGCATTTCACTTCTCATATCGCCGCCGTATAGGGCGAGCAAGCAGTTGAGTCCCCTACAGATAGCAACAGGGACATTAGTCGTCAAGGAGTATGCAAGTTCCCGAATTAGCACACTGGATGGCGCGTTGTTACCGTCACACAGAGAGAGAGAGAGACAGAGAGAGAGAGAGAGAGAGAGAGAGAGAGAGAGAGAGAGAGAAAGAAAGAGAGAGAGATTGAGAGAGATTGAGAGATATTGAGAGAGATTGAGTGAGATTGAGAGAGAGAGAGATTGAGAGAGAGATTGAGAGAGAGATTGAGAGAGAGAGAGAGAGAGAGAGAGAGATTGAGAGAGATATACGTCAATTTAAGGATTAACTATTCTTATTGCATCTGGCTTTCCATTAAGAAAATATAACTCATTAAGTTTTTTTTCCCCCATATATTCACCTGTCTCTCTTTGTTCCAAAATTGTTCCTTACTACTTTATTATCAAATACTTGTAATCCTTTATCCTCACTTAAAATAAGAGCTCATGTTTCGCAACCATTTAGCATAGCATGAATAATAACAGTTTTTTCTACTTTTATTTTATCTTTCTAGAGGAGTTGGGTTGAGAAGATTCCCTTCAGTGCATAATACTGTGTGAACTAATATACTAATATATATGAACCTATGTTTAATTTCTTTCTACATTTCATTCCTGGTTGAAATTATTGTTCCTATTTTCTTAGCAATGAATATTATTTCTAGACACACTATAGCTGATCCATTGGGAACATGTTATTGAGCTTCACCCCAAGGCCTCCTGTTAAGATGATGGAACAACAAATTTCATTAAAACTTCACCGCGTAACCTTCAAGGCACCATTATCCTATCAAGTACAGGGAGGACCATTCAAGTCTCGGAGAAAAACAACAGTTGAATGCCACCTTCCTTCTAACTTTTCTTTTAGTTAAAAATATTGATGCCAACTTACTTTTTTATACTATTTCGTAGCGTCCGGGCGAAATGCTATATGATATTGTCATATAATTATGCATTTTTTCTCTGTTAATCATGGTTAATTAAAACTTTTCCACGAGAAGTAGTACGGATTCTTCTATTGCAGGAAACAATTTGGATGAGTTTTTGCTGTAATGTCAGCTAATTAAGAATATTAAATGGAAGTTGATTTTCCCAGGCAAACCATCCTAGACCAAAAAATGTAAAGTGATCCCACAACAGGTCCGGAGGCCCTTGGGGCAGTAGGAGGTTAAGGCTCCCACTTTTTCTAGACAATCGGTATTTTACGCCAGCCGGATTGTCAGCCCTGCGTGACGGCCGCCTTTCCCCCAGAACAAGCGTCTGGTACTAATTTCCGTTAGAGGCTGAATCGACCCCAGGGCCATAGTGCTGCCAGAAGATTTGGGTCAGTTTAAAAATCCTGACCCCAATGGGTCTTGAACCCTTGACCCTCCGGCTTGTAGCTCAGTGCCTTAACCACTACGCTACGGCGTGCCCCTAGTTAACATCCATCCATAGTAATTCTGCCCGAGGGCAAGTCTTTCACTGTAGTCATAGCATTTTCATGCTATGCTTTTCAGCTTTACTAGGGAATTATAGGTGTGGTAGCTTCCCGTTGCTTTCCACAACAGTTAACATAACTAGAGAGAAAAATTTGCATCTTTACGGGTTGGCACTCTACCATTGAGTCACTTAGGTGTGCCTCAAGGAACAATCACAAAAATTTTGTCTTAATCCTTGAGTCCCCTGTACGTGGTGAAACGTTTTCCACAAGTCTTAATAATAATGCTAATGACAATAAAATAATGATGATATAATAATAATAACAACAATAATAATTGGAGTATGGATAAATTATTTTAATTTATTCTTCTTTTTTGGGGGGGCACGCCGTAGCGTAGTGGTTAAGGCACTGAGCTACAAGCTGGAGGGTCGAGGGTTCAAGTCCCGTTGGGGTCAGGATTTTTAAACTGACCCAAACCTTCTGGCGGCACCATGGCCCTGGGGTCGACTCAGCCTCTAACTGAAATGAGTACCAGACGCTTCTTCTGGGGTAAAGGCGGCCGTCACGCAGGGCTGACAACCCGGCTGACATAAAGTGCCGATTGTCTAGAAAAAGTCGGAGCCTTAACCTCCTACTACCCCAAGGGCCTCATGAGGCCTGTTGTGGGATCACTTTACCTTTATTCTTCTTTTTTGGCCCTACAGTCCAATATGAGCCACAGTCGCCTTAATGGTCGTCTTCCAGCTTGATCCTATGTTTCGTTAACTGCTCCCATTCCTTAATCATACACTTTTTTATATCATTCACTAGTAAGTACCACCATCGATTCCTGGTTACTCAGCTTGTACATTAATTTTCCGATTGGGAATATTAAGTTTTCCTGTTTTTATCTATCCTGCTAACATGGTCAATCCACCTGAGTCTTAATTTTGGCGTATGCCACTTTTTCCAGATCTTATATGTTTTCCTATACTTATTATTATGTCTTCAACTCTACTTTTTGACCTCAAAAACAATTTCAAGAATCTTACCCTAATTTAAACTACATTAATAATTATCTGGAAAATAAAAAGCGAGAAGTAAGGAGGCCTATATACTGTAAATATTTAATACATCGAAAACTGTTGAAAGTTCGGCTTAAGGCATGTAAAGCAGAACTATTATGTGATAAATTCCCGATGTTACACATATGCAACAAGGGGTATTATAGGGTTAATATAATTTTAAAATATTAATAATAATAATAATAATAATAATAATAATAATAATAATAATGCTGCAGAGATGCAGGAAACAATAATAGATCTAACCTCAAAACCCCCCGTTACGGAAAAGGTTGGGAACGACAGGTTGGGGGAAACGATGGGATAGAGAATGTTGGCGAATGGCAGATCATACATTGTCAACAGAAAAAAATAGATAAACATGTGTTCGAAGTAGGGATGAAACGGATATCCGGCAACTATCCGGTACCCGGCATATCCGGTCTATTTTTATCCGGCCTGATACCGGATAATAAGCCAGTATCAGGCCGGGTATAGGATAAAAAGATACGGAATGTAAAATTTAGGTACTTTATTTAATCCACATAACAAATATAATCACCATTTTTCATTTTACAACAACAAAAAAATACTTAGTACTCGTCCTGCACTAACGGAGAATTATGGTGAATGAATACCAATTTCTCTGCAGGGTGAGTCAGAACTTTATTTAAAAACTATGTTGTATTAACAGCATATAAAAATTTAAACCAATAAAATTAAGAAAATATTCTTGATGTATATTTTTTCGTATTATGTAGCTGTCTGCCAAGATGTTTTCGACAAATTCGACATGAGTATGTAACTACACCTACTTACCTAACCATAAAATCCAATTGATAAATTGATCCATCAATTCCATGAAGTAATTAAAACAAAGAAAAAAAAGAAGTTAGTTTTGTTTGGTATATACTTTTTATTTCCTTTACCGCCACGAGAAATTTTAATATTGCATAACAAACAAACAGCAAACTTTGGATCGTCAATCCTTGTATCAAAATATTCCCTTGAAGGCGAAATTTACTTTACCGATGTCATTTTTCGTCGCTAAATCATTTTAGAATTACTTATTAAAAATAATTGTATAACATCCTCAAACTACAATAGGAACGTTTTTTTTAAATAAACTCAGATGATTGTGTCTGCAATCAATTTAACAAGTCAATGAAAAACTTGCCAACTTCGCTCATGAACGAAAATACCCTAATTCAGCCGAGTCCACCCGATCGTTCGTGCACCACCTACACGAGCTCGCACGTTTCGATGCGCTAATCGGCAATCTTCGGGCGGATATCCAACTATTCGACTTCAAGATTGGCCGGATATCCGGTATCCGGTCAAAAAGCTATCCGTTTCGTCTCTAGTTTGAACTAACTCTATGATGTGTGGATCCTAAGGGTTCAATGCTGAATTCACTACAACCTCCGACTGATCCCTATACCCAGCCGACTGCATTAAGTTCATATAACCGATCTTCCGATGCACAAGATCAATATTATCGTTCCACTTATTCATAGGTCTTTCTATTGACTATTTAACTCGTGCCCTAAATGTAGTCAATGACCAATCACATTTCAATGATTTTTATTTACAACCAATCACACTCGTGTTTCGCCTAAAATTTACCAACTAAAGTTTATCATAATAAAGAAAGCACCTCCTTCTTAACATTCTGAATGCGTCATAGCATTATTTTGCAGTGACTGACTCTCTACGAAATACTGCTACCAGTTCGTATATATATATATATATATATATATATATATAGTGCATGAATGTCAGCAGAAAGCGCATGCGATAGATAATATAACAACGTTTTGTAACAATTGATTATACCACAAAACAAGAAGAAAACACTGTTTGCACTTTCTTAAACGAATTATGTTCCAGGAAATGACGTTGGAGAAAAATGTAATTGACATATTTACATCATAGGACATCAAATTAATTAATACTTATAACGTCGGTTATAAATTTCTCCACTAGGGTGCATTCTTACAATATTGCGATCCTTTGGCAATAAATAATATTATCATCTGGTTGCAGTGATGAACAAAGGAAGGAAATGAAGTGTACCAATCGTGTCTTATTTATTTTTAAACATCGCCGTTTACATTAAATATATAAATGTTTTAAAATAATTATATTTAAATAATGATTTGTGAGTAAACAGCTTAATTGTATTCGTTAAATAGTCCTAACAAATGCCACTCTTGATTTCCAAATTTTCTAGATAAATTGGAAAACACTCGTGGCATTACTTACGATATTATTCTCAAGGATTTCACTATAAAATCTTGAAAGAATTTTTTATTGTCGCCCATTCGAGCTATATGACCTGCTCGCTACAATTTTCTTGATCCAATGGCCTTAATAATGTTATGAAAACGATATATTATAAATTGTAGAAATTTCTCCGCTTTCAAACTTAAGGGAATCAATTATTATTCGACATAGAATAACATTTTTTAATTATTTTAATTTTACTTCCTCTATTGTATATATAATGACGAAAATCCTATTTTTGGAAATTCTCTTTTTTCATTCAGCACAAGACATAAAAAACAAAGGACACATACCCACATCGAGTAAATATTTAAAACCAGTGACTCCACTGGGAATCGAATCCCGGTCATCTGATTGGAAAGTAGGGACTCTATTAAACACGCCACGGCGAAGAACGTTTTGTAAACTAAATTTCAAAATCGGATTCGGTAATAGCAGGTTGAAATTAACCAGGGTATGCCACGCTAACAGAGAACAAAACCCGTTGTAGTGTGCGGGAGTGATTACGTGAATGCAATTTGACAGAATGGTATTCACAGGGGGCCCTGCTAATTGTTAACTCAGTGAGTGACGTCACAGCGCCAGATATTCTCTAATTAAAGAACATACACTATCGACTTTCCATACGAAATGGCTTCTATTTAAACTTGGCATTGGCATTGTTTATTTCAATTTTAATCACAAATTTGTGGTCACAGAGAATAAGGTGTTAAGTCAAAAATGAGGAAGATGAGTTTAATTCTAGTAAACTAGTACAATTTTCTGTTTAAAGAGGTTATATTTATTGTATCATGGAAATGACTCCAATAGAAGCATTCAAGCTTCCACCTAACTTGGCGATCAATACGTTGATACAAACTTTATGACATAATTACCTACAACTGTGATCATCTTCTAAGATGTCTGCGCATGTTGGACAAGTTGGTATCTCAGAACTCTATAATACTTTCCGAATTATAAAGACGTTTATTTCTTGCTATCATATATGAACGTTGTACATTCTCGGTTAAATAGAAAGCTTCCCAGAAAAATAGCGTTATAATATTTAACGACTTAATCGCAGTAACCCTAGTTGCCTACTAGATGTCTCGTTGAGGCGATGAGCTAACCATATGCCACTCGTTGAGACATCTGTACGTAATAAGCATAACTAAATTAACTCGGTTAAGAAACTTCCGCTAGTGTTAGTCCGTGTTCCCACGTGGAGCGTAGAGGGTATATACATATTCCCTAGACCACAAACACATGGAACTGAATGTTTTATTTTTAGAAAAATGCTCTCTGAAAGCTAAAAGTTCTTGAGAAACTTAATAATAATAATAATAATAATAATAATAATAATAATAATAATAATAATAATAATAGTAAAGGTACGTTATCCCACTACAGGCCTCATGAGGCCCTTGGGGTAGTAGGAGGTTAAGGCTCCCACTTTTTCTGGACAATCGGCACTTGATGTCAGCCCTGCATGACGACCGCCTTTACGCCCAGAACAAGTGTCTGGTACTCATCTCCGTTAGAGGCTGAGTCGACCCCAGGGCCGTAGTGCCGCCAGAAGGTTTGAGTCAGTTTAAAAATCCTGACCCCACCGGGACTTGAACCCACCTTCCGGCTTGTAGTGTAGTGCATTTACCACTACGCTACGGCGTTCCCCATATAATAATAATAATAATAATAATAATAATAATAATAATAATAATAATAATAATAGTAATAATAATAATAAATACTCCAAAGTCCATAGCGCGACCAGGCTTTCGTCCTACCAGTAGGGTGCTGTCCTCATATCCTTCATGTATCAATAATAAAATATGGATCATTATTCATATGAAATGTTGTCAGCATGTACAAATTACCAGCCGTTATAGCTTGTTTTCTCAATCTGGAACCATTACTCTTTATAGCTAACTGAATTTTTCATGAAGCTAGAAGGACACAAGTCTCATACACTTTTCTATGAGAAAAAAATTTTCCCACAGGGAAATCTCCTCCTTTTTAATGTTCTGAATAGGTCAAAGCATTATTTTTGTCCAACAAATACATTGAATATAGCAAATAATGAAAAGATTCCTTGATTTTACTGAATTGTTTACTAAAAAATAATTGAATAGCCCGTATGTTGATTATGATACATAGTTTAATGTGTTTCATTATTTCACCACTTGGGTGCACTCTTACAATATTGCGATCTTATTTGGCAATAAATAATATGATCAAGCAGCAGTGAATTAACATAACCTCACATTTTTCATTTGTTTTCAAACATCGCCGTTTACATTAAATATATAAATATTTTAAAATAACTATAGTTAAACAATGATTTATGAGTAAACAGCTTAATTTTATTCTTTAAATAGTCCTAACAAATGCCACTCTTGATTTCCAAATTCTCTAGATAAACTCACTCCTCACTTCGTGAGTCGTGAATTTATCGGTAATTTGGAAATCACTCGTGGCATTACTTATGAATATATGTTGTGTTTATTCAAAGAAATTTCATCTCAGTCCGACGCATCGAATGGAGCAAATAAGCGATTGTTTGAAAAATAACAATGTCAATTTAAATGTTTATAAAAATAGCATTGTTAAATAACAACATCTCAGAAACTAGATAATGATATGTTGATCATAAATTTATATTATTGTAATATATTAGGCCTATGTTATATTTAGTTATAATAAATTGCTTTAAAGTGTGTATTTCTACCATATAATAAAGGATTCCCCTAAAGCAGTGTTTAGTATCATATAATGGAATTAACAATATTATATCGCATGATTGAACTTCAAACGATTTTCCACGTTCCTGCCTTAAAGTACATGTAAACACATTCATGATTATTATAAATATGTCAATTCTATCTTTTAGTATATTACAGCCAAAAGCTGTCTATCTTATATAAAATGTCCATTAAATAATGCTATCTTATTGCATGTTACATTAGAACTTTAGTACAGGGTGTTCCAAAATGATGGACGAGGGTTTCAAAGTTATTTAA
Organism: Diploptera punctata; assembly: GCA_030220185.1. NCBI lineage: Eukaryota > Metazoa > Arthropoda > Insecta > Blattodea > Blaberidae > Diploptera > Diploptera punctata. Next base: position 2,142,512 of record JASPKZ010003831.1, on the reverse strand, counting down.
TTTCCCTTACATGATATATATGAGAAGAAAAGTTACATAGGATTAACTAGAAACTCTTCAAGTTTTCATAACATGCTTTATAAGTGTTTGATGTGAGCACCTTTCGTCACAAGGCACACATCTAGCTGATAGTCTAATTCCTCCCAAACCTTGGTCAGCATCTTTGAAGTAATGGATTCAACAGCAGCAACAATCCTTCTTCTCAAGTCTGGAAGGTTGACGGGAAGTGGTGGTATGTACACATGGTCCTTCACATACCTCCACAGGAAGAAATCACAAGGTGTGAGATCGGGAGACAGTGGAGGGTATGGGAATGAATCATGTCATCCGGACCGACGCGTCATTTGGTGTTCGTGGATATCCCTTTTACAGATACATCTAGTTGTTTTTAACTGTTTATACCATCGACGGATTATTTTATCTGTCGGAGGATCAATTCCAAATTGCCATTGGAAAGCTCGCTGCACTGCAACAATGGACCCAGACCTCGCACATTGCAAAACACAGAATTACGTCTGTACAGGAATCACCATTTTCACAAATTTAACGTTGACGACGTAATAATGACAATAAACTAATTACTGCGTACAGGATATGAAACTTTCACAGTTTTGATTTCATTATAGCAAATAATCACGCATCCAATTTCGTTTGTAAAGCTATACCAACTACTTAAAACCCCGTCCAACATTTTGGAACACGGTGTATTAATAATGATTTTAATTTGGATCTACTTTACATACATACATAAGGACTTTATTAAACTAAATGTAAGATACGTACATTGTTATTTACAAATATGGATCGCACAAGCAGTAAGCCGTACGTGCTGTTGACAGTCCGTTACAAAAGTTGATGTTTAAAAACAAAACAAAAAAAAGAAAACAATAATATTACAATTAGATATCAATACAATTACATTATACATTAACTTAGTTATGTAGAATTATTAAGAATTCATGGTATTGCAATTTACTAACATCTTTATTTATTCCTGAATAAGTGTTGTTATTTTCCGCGTTTTGTCCAGAAATCTACCCAGGTTTAAAATGGGCTATCCACTGCCATATACCTCCAATTAAAATATTTTCAGCTCTGAAATAGTTACTTATTTCATACTGTATCTCACATCAGTATTTTAAGATCTTATAAAATGACCAACATATTGAATATTGGGATACATTACAATGTGCTGTACAATGACAAAACAAACATTTTTCACCAGGATATGAATAAATAATGGGAAATATAATCATTATTTTCGAAATTATAAAACAAGATATCCAATGCAAACTATATGAATTTAAATATAATGATATTGATAAAACTAATTTAATTACAAAACTAACTAAACGTAAATAATTTTACAATAAAAATGTATGTTTTAATAGGAAACATTCGGCACCACACTTTTCAAAACATGATGGCAGAAGCCTTGCAAGATTTTGGATACACAGTTTATGAGGAATTTCATGGTGTGGCCACTAATGGGAGTAACATACGAATATATATTATTGCATTTAGACCATCTTCTAAAATTGGTATGATATTAGATCCCACAATTCGTTTTGAGACTCATAGTTACCAACATCAAGAAGTTGACTCTGAAAAGAAAGCCATATATGAGCCAACAATTGACTATTACAAAGATAAATACCAACTACATAGTATAACTGTCACAGGATTGATGATCGGGGCAAGAGGTACTATACCAGGATTCTTAGCCAAATTTTGGAATTCCTTAGATTTGGACATGGTGTATCTTCCTAAAATTGCCATTGCTGTCATTAGTAGATCAATTTCAATTTTAAGAAACCATTTTTACAAATTTTCTACTTTATAGTATGTATACTTCAATTAGGCCTACAATTTGAATTTTTTAAATGTATTTACAAAATGTATTTTATCAATTCCAAAAACTAATTGTCTGTATCACTTTGTCCTTGAGGCAATCCTCTAATGAGAAAAGTTGTATATAATATTATTAATATTATTATATTATATAAATTATATTATTTTATATCATTATGTCAGTTGACAAAAATGAAATTTTATAGAGTAATGGCTGTTCCTGTATTGATGTGTGCATCAAAATGTTGGATGATCACTAAAATACAAGAACAAAGATTAGAAGCAACTGAGATGAAATTTTTAAAGAAATATAGCAGGATATACTCTGCTGGATAAGAAAAGAAATATATATATATATATATATATAAGAAAGGAACTATATATTTTCACACTTACAGACCGAATAATTAAATATAGGAACGCCTGGTCTGAACAATTTTAACAATTATAGCTTTCATGAAACCGGAACGAACCAACAGGCTTAATCCCTGGATGATGATGATGTCAGTTGACTATTAATTTTATTAGCCTCAATTCATTCCATTACTAATCAAATAATATTATAACCTCAAAACTGTAAGTTTATGCAGCTACGTATTAACTAGTTTAGCACATATTTTGCATATGTTACTTTTATTCCTAAGTAACTTCAACTTTAAATTCCATTCTGAGCATACTGGGATATAGTATAATATAGGACTGCCCTCTTTGTATAAGTCCCTGAATACCTTCATGTATAATTTATCTGTTAAAAAAAAATCGTATCTGCTATAAAACATGTATTATGTTCCAAGTATTAGAAATCGTTGTGTTCTAAATTGCAACGTATAATACCGTGCAACTCTCTTTCAACTCTTCTAAAATAATTAAATACTACGTTAAATATAGAGAAGACTATTAGATACAAATTATTTAAATTTCTTAAATGTTATAATAATAATAATAATAATAATAATAATAATAATAATAATAATAATAATAAAACATATGGTATTATATTACACCTTTTTATGCTGTCCCACAATTCTAATAAATTGATGTGAAAAATATTCTTTCCTCGATAGTACATTTTGACGTATTTACAGCAGTGGCGATCGTGATTGAAAGTTCAACTTCATACATTTCGGGGTTGCCAACCTAAATAACTATACTGAAATAAAATGACTATAAAATACTATAAAACGCGTATGGGAAATAAAACCACTGCCCTCTATGTATATCACATACAATGTATATAGGCCTATAAAAATATCCAAAAGGTAGTTTTAATATACGTTATAAGAAACAAATCACTGCACTTTAAATGAACTGATCTTTATTTGAAACAATATAAAAGAATAAATATGTACTTGCCGTCATTTTATCACTAATTCGTCTCACGGCCTCCTGTATTATCCACTAATAAACATTGCCCTCACTGTTAACGTTAGTCAGTTGTTTATAATGAACGCAAATATTTCCAACTAAGATGTTATTATTTTACAATTATTTATTATTTTGAAAACGCCATCGCGGAAAAAATAATGTACAACGCACGTTTGTGAGGTGTTTTACAGAATCTCGCTATCGCTAGGTTTTAAACATTTTCCTCTCTTCTGTAAATAAAACCAGTTCACAACCTCGCATCGTAATATACTATTAAAACTTTAATTAATTAATATTTATAAAGCCTGAATCATGGACGCCTAATGCAAAATGAAGTAATAAATTATATGTATTCAAGGGAAAATTATGTAATGGTCATTGGAATTATTTTGATGGTAATAAGTAGAGACGGAAACATAATAATGAATTTATGAAACTGTTTAATGATCTGGATATAGTAACATACTTACTTACTTACTCACTGGCACTATCGAACCCGTAGGTTCATGGCCGCGCGGACATAAGCTCTCCATATATCCCTATCCTGAGATAATGCTTTCCAATCATTCCCTGTATAACCTACTTCCCTCAAATGATAGTTAATGTTATTCTCCCACCTCATTCCTGGTCTACCAACTGGGCGTTTTCCTTCTGGCTTTCCTACAAGAAGCTTCCGTGCAAGTCTTTCATTCCCCATACGTGCAACATGTCCTGCCCATCGCAGTCTACGAGACATAACTGTTCTTATTATATCTGGCTTCCTATAAAGACCATGTAGTTCATTGTTAAGTAGTCTTCTCCATTCACCTGTTTGTTCATCTCTCTTTGGTCCAAACATTTTCCTAAGTAGTTTATTCTCAAATACTTGTAATCTCCTTTCCTTCCTTAAACTAAGAGTCCATGTTTCACATCCATATAATATAACTGGTAGAATAATAGTTTTATCAACGTTAAAAGACTGAGAAGTATTGATCATGTTAACAAGTTAGATAAAAAAGGAAGCATGTTAGGTCGTAAGAGAATGGCAACGAAAAGAGAAAGAACGAAGAATCGATGACGGGACTCATATTGGGCAATAGGACCAGAAAGAACAAGAATGTGTGAGATATTACCGATCGTTAAATTAACGTTTCAAACTATGTCGAATCAACAAGAAAATAGTCGTCCCTGCTACATGTTTCTTATACAGTTGCCCTCGTGATTAATTCGAACAAAATAAATTTAAATAAATGTTGTTTTGGATAATTTTAAAGAATGTGAGAATTTGTTTTCTAACTCTTCAATTGACAATGTGTGGTATAGGATACATCAATTTATTTTATTTATTTAGTGTATAAAGCACTGGCTCTTCCAACTCTTTTGTATGATAGCGAAGTATGGACGTTGAAACAGAAGGATATACAGAGACTTAGATCTGCTGAAATGAGATACCTTCGGAGGACTGCAGGATACACACTACTAGATCACAAAAATAAAAAATGAAGACATCATAAAAGAATTACACATGGAACCTTTAGAATACAAAATTTCTGATTATAAGTCAAGATGGATGCAACATGTTCATCGAATGGAAGATCACAGAATACCCAAACAAATGTTAAGATATAAACCTGCAGGAAGAAGAAGACCAGGACGTCCACTCAAAAGACTTTTGGATGGTGTTTCTCTTGAGACCGAAACAGGTCAACAAATGGCCTAAATTCATGAATGTACTATGATGATGATTTAGTATTCTTAATGAAACAAGAAAACGAACGAACAGAAATAACTAGGGATTTTTATATAATAAAAGATAAGATTGCAATGCAGTTAGTATATATTATTCAACTATTTGTATGTAAAACCAAAACAAAAGACATTCATAAGTCTAACTTTTCATTATACTATTCAACTGTTTGTATGTGAAACCAAAACAAAAGACATTCATAAATATGGAAATAGGTGCCAAATTTAATATGTAAATATCAATTAACAAAACTAAAATTATGGCATTTCATGGGAAGGACCCCATACAAAGTAAAGTCTATCTCCAGAATAAAATTTTAGAGAGATCTAATCAATTTAAATATCTTGGATATTGTCTCTCTATATGGGATGAAAAGAATATCCCTGAAAACAATTACTAGTTATATTAAAAATATGGGAATTATTAATCAAGTTATGAAACCATCCCTTGTACAAAAAAAAACACCAGATTACGTTTATATAACACTTTGGCTAGACCAGTGTTGACCTATGGTAGTGAAGCATGGACACTAAAAAGACAACATGAAAGCAGAATAACGGCTTGTGAAATGAGATTAATGCGCAGAACAGCGGGTTACACCAGATGGGATCGGAAAAGGAACACCGATATCTTAAAAGAATTGAAGACTACACCAATTTTTGAATATATTAAACAGTACCAACTAAATTTGAAACACCATCTAGAAAGAATGGGTTCAAATCGGATCCCCAAAGCTGTTTATAATTATATACCAAGAGGACGAAGATCACTGGGCCGTCCTATGAAACGCTGGAGGGAAAATTTTCTATAGGATCGTAATAGGCCTTGGCCTAATACTTGGAAGGAAGAAGAAGAAGACAAAGAATATGGTGGCCTCATTTGCGTGTAAGGTCCGTAGAAGTCACCCGTAGTTTACATCTCGATAAATGGTGTGTCGAATTACACAGTAAACCTAATAACAGTCATACTTGATTTTGTTTTCAGTGCGGTCCGCCATATTTAAATAACTGGCAGGGAAATTAGTGTTTTACCAATTAAAGGGATAAATTGTTATGTTACCCATTATGACTCAAATTTTGCTTCCCGCAACAAACTTCACGTGATTGTTATGCATTAATTTAAAAACGAACTTATAATTTAATTCATGTCTAAAGTAAACATAAATGCAAGTACAAATGAATTTAAATTTATCAAGTAATTCATGATATTAAAAAAAAGGAATACTAATGTAGATTAAAAAATAACATTCAAGCCTCAAATAACAGGATTATGACTAAAATTTCTTAAAAGTTACTACATTCCTGCCTTTAGGTCTTAAATTAATCAGGAAAATTATTATTATTGTTATTATTATTTTTTATTGCGGATGAGCCCATGTAGGACTACGCAAAGTACTTAGAGGCGTTTCCTTTGAGCCCAAATTTCTTTCATTCTCTTCCTATGAGCTTGTTTTCTATCATCTGTCCAAGTTGTTCCTGTTTTTTTCTTCGGTTTATCCTTTTGGTCAACTTGCCACTTATTCACCTTAATTCTAAATATAACTCTGTTTGGGATATCTTCTTTAGTAATTCCTGCCAATTTTAAGTCCTTTTTGACTTCATCAATCCACTTCATAGTATCCACTGGAGCTTTACTTCTGTCTTCGTAGAATTCCATTACCTGTTTTGTAAGCCTATTTGAGTTCATTCGTTTAATATGACCATAAAATTTTAACCTTCGTTTTCTAATATCACTATGAATTATTATTATTATTATTATTATTATTATTATTATTATTATTATTATTATTATTATTATTATTATTATTGCATATTCTACTGTAATGTCGTAACTAAATGGTATATTTTTTCAGAGTATATTGATTTAAATTATAAATGATACTGCGTATTTTTACTTCAACGTGTAATTTTTCTTTCAATTCATTAGGCCTGTAATGTGTCACGAGTTTGAATGGTGTGCGTGTAGTATAATCGCGGTATTGCAGGCGTGTTGCCGGATGTCAGATCGTGAGACTAACAATCCATTCTTGGAAGATAAATTGACACATCGGAAATTACATGGATACCAGCCATCTTGCATACATGTATTTCACGAAATGTTGAATGCATATATATTTATTTAGAATGTCATCAATAAATTATAGTAAAAATAATAATCAAAATTATCTAAAAAATGTTTAAAACTACTATTATTCCATTTTGTGTTGTATGAATGGGGGACGTGATATATTATTTTAAAAGAGGAGAAATATTACGAGTAGGCTATTTGAGAATAAACTGTTCGGAAAAGATTTGGTCCAAAGAGAGACGAATAGAATAGAGTAAATTACATAGATTTAACCTAAATGACCTTTAAGGGAAACCAGATTTAATAAGAAGAGTTAAACCTCGTAGACAGCGTTGTGCAGGCCATATGGCACGAATGGGGAATGGAAGAGCGGAAAAGAAACTTCAGGTAGAAAGCGTCCAGCAGGCAGGCCTATAAAGAGGTGGAAGAATAACATTAAGTATGACTTAACAGAGATAAAGTATTATAGGTCAGGGAATGATTGTAAAATATCTGCTTTGCTTAGGTATGTATAGAGATCTTATATCCGCTATAGTGAGGTGAAATAATAATAATAATAATAATAATAATAATAATAATAATAATAATAATAATCTTCATCATCCGGCATCATGTCAGCTGTCGCCGTCATCCGAAAACCAAACGCCATTCCTCTCTGTCCATCCATTGATCTTCCTCCAATCCTCTGATATTCATAGCTGCTTGTACCCCTTCTATCCAAGTTTTCTTCGGCCTTCCTCTCTTTCTCCTTTCTATTGGGATCCATTCCATAACAATTTTAGGAAATATTTGCTCTGGCATTCTTTTGACATGGCCACTGTAATCTTTTCTTTTCTATAATGTCTATGATGTCCGGCTCCTCTTTTACACCCATAATTTCCCTTATTTCTTTATTTCGTATTTTATACTTTTTAGATTTTGTAGCTGATCTAATATTTTATTTATTATAGCAAAGTAAGGTCATAAGGTCTTTTTTCGCTCAAAGTGCACAAATATACTAAATACAAGTTACCAGGAATAAAAAAATTCAAAATGGGATATAAACCCAAAAAACCTCTGGACGCTATTTAACGAAAGTTATGAAGTGTCTAGAAATAAAATTGAATTACAAATGTGATTCATTACAATACATAGTCTCTTAAAGAAGATTTTGGCTCTTTTAGAAATAGGAAATATTTAGTTTATAAGTGAATAAGGGAAACTTAAATTCAAGAAGATAACCAAAATACTTTTAAAATAGATAAGGTATGAATAGACAATTACAATTTTAAATCGTCCAGAAATATAAGTAGACCTATTTGTGTATGATTATATCAAATAAAACCAACGTAGATAAATACATTCATTATAAAATATTCAGCCTAACACGTATGTACTATCATGGGATTAAGAACGTTTAAAAATCCCGATTTCTGAATTTAAGCACCAAACTAGTCCTGTATAAAAATCTCTCGTAGGGTATGTTGTAACTGGTCAATGAAGACCCACTCAGATATTTAAAGGATTTTTTAAGAAAGATAATTAATTATATGCATTATTCTCTTACATATATGTTGTGAAATTCATCAACCTAGCAAGACTGCTCTGGATGGGTCATATTATTAAGATGGTAGAGGACAATCCCTAAAAAAAAAAGTATTTTTCTAAAAATCTAAATACTGTAGAAGAGTAAGCAGGCAATGGTTGAGATGGTTGGATGTGGTAGCAAAAATGGAAAATAAGGACTTTGGGCACGAATACAAAATATATATCTTGATAGCGGTCATGGTCAAAAATGGACTCTAGTAGGCCTACCATTATTATTATTTTATACATAGGAAATTTCTACCGTATAATGCTAAACATGAAGGTAGTAGAAGGGTATGCAGACCAAATTTGAGATGGAATAGAAGAGGATCTTAAGAAGTTGGATGTTAGAGAACAGATAAGAAGAGCTTTGGACAGAGACTAATGGAGGAAAACTCGGCAGCCGTCACTGTCAGAAAAAGGCTGTAGTATCATTAATGTTACTACAGTAAAATTTGTTCAAAGCGGAATCGCATGGGACCATTCTTTTCCACATTAGACAACATTCCGCATTATTAAATTAACAAAAAAACATTAACTAATCTTAGATTATAGAACCCCGTATATGTATTTTTATGTACCTTGGATTAATTGTAATTCCGCTGCCGTTAGAAAGAGAAGTATAGTATGTACGAGCGACTTCGACCGTAACACGCGAAAAAACAGTCCCGTTTCGTCAGCGTTAAAAATATTTCAGAAGCGCGTATCCTGAAATTAAAATATACAGTTTGGCTTTCCGCTCACTAACTATGATTTCGTCCACATCCTTTGATTCCCCGTAAATTTCATTCCACACTACATTGTGTCGTCTTTTAAAACTTTCCACAACCAACCTGAAGAATCCTTGAAATCTTGATCATGGACTTGTAAAACACACCTCGTTTGATTAATTCATTTTTCTCTTCGTTTGTTCATTTTCTTGCATCCATTCATTAATTATTGTTCTTTGTGTTTTAAAATCTCATAAATTTGGGTTTTTGCACACTTCAATTTAGTCATTATTTCGCGTACTGAGAGTTTGTTTTTCTTTATCTTTAATCACTTTAACTTTTTCGTTCAATGACAATGATACATACGATTTAGCCATCTTCATTCCGTAAATTCAGAACGCTACGTGTGAAAGATACGTACACGATCAGCCTCAGATCTTAAACTAATATAAGATTTTACAGTGCACTGGTTATTTGTAAAACAGAAGTCACACGCCAAATATTTGTTAAACGAACCTGTATTTCGCAAAACGGGTGTGCAGTGAGGCCGAAAGAAAATTCCAGATACAGGTAAACACTCTACTTCACTCATCGCGGACAGCAGGAATCTTCACTTATTGTAAATTCGTGTAATGGGAATTAAATGAAGTGAAAACTAATTTATTTATTTCTCTCTTTCCGCCTTACAAACATTTCTTCCATGAATTGTGTATAAATATCCTTCCGTTTCCGCGTTGGGCAGACTCCGTTTTATACAAAATAAATACACGTAAAATACTATTATTTTGCCGGGACCAATATAGTTGTTCACATTGGACAGATTTCCGCATTATTCACGTTCCGGATTAAACACGTTTTATTGTATTATCATTATTACAACACATAGGAAACTGCAATAGTTTATACTTATAACTAACTCATTGTTACTATCGAACTGGTAGGGTCATGGCCGTATGGACATAATCTCTCCAGACATCCCAACCCGAGTCAACGCTTTCCAATCATCCGCTGAATAATCTACTTCCCTGACATAATGGTTAATGTTATTCTCCCCCCTCATTCGTGGTCTACCAACTGGGCGTTTTCCTTCTAGTTTTCGTACAAGAAGCTTACATGCCCCTGTTTCATTCTCCATTCGTGCCACATGTCCTGCCTATCGCAGTCTAAGAGACCGGCTTCCTATAAAGACCATGTTGTTCACTGTTAATTAGTCTTCTCCATTCACCTGTTTCATAATCTCACATTGGTCGAAAAATGTTCCTAAGAACTTTATTCTCAAATACTCGTATCCTCCCTTACAGTAACAGTCCATGTTTCGAACCCATATAACATAACTGGTAGAATAACAGCTTTACACTTATACCATATATACCGCATATATATATATATATATATATAGGCCCTATATATAATATTGTTTTATTATTATTATTATTATTGTTTTATTATTATTATTATTGTTTTATTATTATTATTATTGTTTTATTATTATTGTTATTATTATTAGTATTATTATTATTATTATTATTATTATTATTATCATTATATTGAGTTAGTTTATTTTCCAAAATTTAAACTCTTTTTCAATTTTGTCCCCGATCTCTTCATTAATTCCAGTTGGTATTAACTAGTAGTAGTAGTAGGACTTTATTAGACAAAAAGTAAGATATTTACAATATTATTTACAAATATGGGTCGCACGGGCAGTAAGCCGTACGTGCTGTTGACAGTCCGTTACAATAAAGTAATAATTGGTACTAGTGTAAAGAAAAATAAACAAAAACAGCAATAACATTACAATTACATAAAGAAAACACAGGAGGGAGAAAATTCTACACGAGAGAAAGAGAGAGGGACCACTACCTTAATAACTCCCAGAAATCCAATAAACATACAGCAAAAAACGGCCGAACGCAAACAGCATACCCCACCCCTAAGAGGTGAACGACCGGCGGACACAAGAACTCCAACAAGAAAATCACTAAGACTTCAGAATCTACCCGCAGAAAAGGAACTATTGAGAGGGGGAAGTTCGAAAAATACAGGTAAGACTAATGACAAGGGAACACAATAGGGTTTGTTGACAGTCGGTTCATGGAATATCGAAGGGTTAAAGCAAAAACTTTCAATGGACAGATGTGTAGAGTTTATTGAGACTTTTGATATATTAGCTCTAGGAGAAACATGGTTAAAAGCTAATGAATGCGTAAATCTATGTAATATGAAAGGTTATTTTAAGGGTAATCAAAAGAGAGGAAAGAGAGGTAGATATCCAGGCGGTGTTGCCATTTTATATACAGCTAACTTAGACCCATATATTAAAAAGGTAAATATTACTTTAAAAGAGGCAATTTGTATATATTACCATACAGAAAGAGCAGAAATGTGTCTGTTGTCTATTTATCGCCAACCACTAAATTCCAGGTATGCCAATCCAAATTTTTTCGTTGAATTGTCTGACTCGTTGGCAGAAATAAAAGATAGGTTTCCGGAAGCGGGAATAATAATTTTAGGGGACTTTTAACTGTAGGATTGGGGAGGAAAATATCACTATAAAATCGGATGATAATGAAACACGAGGTGAGGGTAGGAGAAGCAAAGATAAGATTTTAAATTCAGAAGGAAACCAATTGTTAGCTTTTTGCGATGCATTTGAACTTGAAATTCTGAATGGTAAATATGGGGAAGATAAAAATGGAGAACTGACATTTATTAATAAAAATGGAAGTAGCGTAATCGATTACACTGGGGAACAGTGATTTTGGTGCCTTAATGTTTTCACCTATTTATGGGTATATTTGGGTCACTGATTCCAAAGATGATTTCAGTTTCGTCCTATCAGCTCTAGTTTTTGAGATAGAGTTTATTCAAATTATATACCAGTTCAAAAATACTGGTCCACATATACAACTATATTACTCGCATACAATTAAATACAAAAGAACAAATACTTTCTTTTTCATGAAACAACTGTATCTATATAACTACCATAATTTATTTACACATTAGTCTCGTTAGAATCATTAATTTTCCTCCATCAGGTCGCAGAATCCCCGTTTCTGTGATTTCCTCCGATGCAATGATCTTGGACATTCTCGGTGGATGCTCCAACAGTAGTCCGCCATCATATGTATATCCCACCGTCCACGATACCTTTCTTCCATTGTACTTAATTCCTGGTGAAAACGCTCACCCTGTTCCTCACTTACATCTCCAAGATTGTCTGGAAATCGATCCAAATGACTGTGTAGGTAGTGTAATTTGATGCTCATGTTACAACCTAGTGCACAAAAAGCAGTGAGCATATTCTCCACTAGTTCATCACTATTAGGAGACTTATAGTTTCCAAGGAAATTCTTCACTACCATACAGAACGAAGACCATGCGGCTGCTTCAGTATCATTCATTGAGTCTTGAAATTGATGGTCATTAATAAGTTGACGGATTTGTGGTCCATCCAATATACCTGCTTTTATTTTTTCCTTACTCAGTGCAGGAAATTTTGTACATATGTAGCCAAAACATGTTCCATCTCTATTCAACGCCTTGATGAACTGTTTCATTAAACCAAGTTTAATATGCAGTGGTGGCAAGATGATGTTGTTTCTGTCAACCAAAGGTTCTGCAACGATGTTTTTTTCTCCAACGGTCATGCTTTCTCTAAGAGGCCAATGCCTTCTCACCCAATGTTGATCTTTGGCTCTAGAGTCCCATAAACATATAAAGCATGGGTATTTGGTGTACCCACCTTGTTGTCCTAGAAGAAAATTCACCATCTTGAGATCGACACACATTACCCATTGGTGATCACGGTAAGAGATCTTCTCTAGCACTGTAGCTATTGTATGTTGATTTTTCACGCATAGAAACTGAGTGACCAATTGGGATTGACCTGTATATGTTCCCATTATGCAAAAGAACACATTTTAGGCTGCGTTTGGAGCTATCTATAAATAACCGCCATTCACTTGGTGTGTATTTTCTTACACCCAGCTTCATTAACAGTCCTTCAACATTCATACAAAAAACAAATTGATTTTCTACTGTGAAGAATGGCAGGAAGTCTGTTTCTCTTTTGCGATAGACTGTGACCTTTGTTCCCGGTAACAGACATTGTTTCTCTGCCAGCCTGGAAGCTAACAACTCAGATGACTTCTTTGGAAGACTTAGATCCCTTATGAGGTCGTTCAGTTCCGCTTGACTAAAACCGGATGAAACTGATGAAGGTCCTGGGAAATCGCTGTCATTTCCCTCAGAATAGCTTTCAGTTGAATCATCCTCTTCTTCTGGTGACTCTGGAAGACTGGTAAAAATTGGAACAGGTATCTCCTCTGAATGTGGAACAGGGCGTCTTGCGGAGCGTAGATTGGGATATACCCATCTATTCCGGTTTTTGCTATTGATGCCCTTTACATTGACTGAACAAAAATAGCAGTCATCACTATGGTTAATTTGTTCTCGCCAGATCATTGGTTCCCCAAATTTCAAGCATTTCCGTTTCCCATTTGTCCATTGTCGTAGATGCTCTGTGCACGTTTTACATACAATGTGAGGTGCCCAAGGCTTATCTTGATCTCCCAGTTGTACTTTGAAATAGGCCAAATAAGCTCTTCTTACAAAGTCAGTTATAGGTTTTCTTTGTTGAGTGAATGTGTACTCCCCACAGATGAAACAAAACACATCAGGATTATTCACACATTTTCTTCGTGTTGAAGCCATGTCAGTCTAGAAAAAGGATAAACAATTGTCAAATTAGTAAAATTACATATGCAAACGGCAACAACAACATGAATATAACTTGGATTAAATCAATTAGTATTATGCAAACAATCGATTTACAATGGTGGTACATAAGAGCAGTATCATCAATATCTTGCAAACTAGAGCTGCTGCAACAAAATGGATGACATTTTTGGAATCAGCAGTGCCGAAATACCCAGAATCAGGTGAAAAATTTCAGGCACCAAGAAAAAAATATTTTTTTGTTCCCCAGTGTTATTCAATATGCACACAAGACATGATTCCAGTCCTAAGTAATTTCTGTATAGTTTCCAGAATCGAATCACACCACTTCCCAAACAAACTTATTTTAAATATGAAAGGTATTAGTGAGACAGTTAATGATGAGGTGGCAACAATATTGCGGCCAATTATCCGTTTCAGGTGGATCGAGGATCTGAGAGAAGAATTTAACAGGAGTTTGGAAACGCTAATACAGGATCTGCAATTAAATGATCTTAGCGGGGAGGAAATTGTTAAAACTTTGACAGAATGTTTTCAAAAAGCAGGGGAAAAATTCAAGGTTAAATACGCAATGAACCAGAAGGACAAAGGGTGGTACAATAATGCATGTAGAAAGAAGAAGAAATTTGTCGAAAGTAGTCTTTTAAAGTTTAGAAAAGAAAGCACAGATTGAAAGCAGAAAAAAATATGCGCAAGAGAGAAAGGAATATAAAGACTTATTGGCAGAAAAAAAACTAGCATGGCAAAATAAGAAATCCGAAGAAATGAGAGTCGCGACTGAAAGTGGGAACATTGCGGACATATGGAAAGCGATAAGGGAACTCAAAGTAAAGTCCATAAATCGGACAAGAATAACGCCCGGGGAATGGAAAAGTTACTTTGATAGGGTGCTGGGAAATGAGAGGTTAAGATATAATCAGGAAATATAGTTGAGATCCCTGACCCAATTCATATTCAATTACTGGATCAGGATATTTCGAAAAATGAAGTGGTTTCTTCCATTAAATGTTTAAAGAATGGTAAAGCACCTGGAATTGATGGAATACCAGGGGAATTCTTGAAAAATATGATATCGTCCAATAAATTATTAGACGTTTTGAAAACTGCGTTCAACAAACTTTTTAATGGAGGAGATTATCCGGAAGCCTGGGCGACAGGTGTCATCCAACCGCTATAGAAAGGGAAAGGTGGGGCACAGATACCAGAAAGTTATAGGGGAATTTGTCTCTTGTCAGTGTTCGGAAAAATATATTGTAAAGTACTTTACGAACGAATCAGACAATGGGCTAAAGAGAACAATAGGCTCTCAAAATATCAGGCAGGTTTTAGAGAAGGGTACTCCACGGTGGACAACCTATTTGTTCTGAGAACATTAATTGATGACAATCTGAAAATGAAGGGGGGTAAATTATTTTGTGCATTCATTGATTTTAAGATGGCGTTTGATACTGTGGACCGAAGCGCACTTTGGTTAAAATTAAATCGGAAAGGATTGTCTCGTAAAATGATACATGCTTTAATGTCAATTTATAAATATGTTAAATTTTGTATAAAAGTAGACCAAGGGCACATTACAGAGAGCAGCGAAGCCAACCGGGGAGTGAGACAAGGTTGCATTTTATCACCAATGCTATTTAATCTATTCGTTGATGATATTGTAGACGTAATGCTAGAAGGAGAAATTGAGGCTCCGGAGATAGGAAATGTTAGAATCCCAGTCCTGTTGTATGCAGATGATTTAATTATCTGTTCCAAGACAATCAAGGGATTGCAAAGAGGTCTTGACCTACTGGAAATATACTGTAGGAATTGGGGATTGACTGTAAATGCTAGTAAGACAAAAACAATGACATTTAAAAATGGGACGGTTTATGGTAGAACAGAGGAATGGAAATACAGAGATCAAGTTCTTCAAAACGTGAAACATTTCGAATATCTTGGTACGACGTTGAAAATGAACGGAAAGTGGAAAAAACACATTGGTATAGCATTATTTAAAGGGAGGGGACAACTTAACAGTGTACTCGGTATTCTGGGTCGAGTGTCTGATATTCCAGTGAGCACATTAGAAAAATGTATGGAGCTATGGTATTAACTAACTAACTAACTGGCTCTATCCAACCCATAGTTTCATGGCCGCGCGGACATAAGCTCTCCATACATCCCTATCCTGAGCTAATGTTTTCCAATCATCCCTCAATAATATACTTCCCTCAAATCGTGGATAATGTTATTCTCCCATCTCATTCTTGGTCTACCAACTGGGCGTTTTCCTTCTGGTTTTCCTACAGCAAGCTTCTGCACTTCTTTCATCCCACATCCGTGCTACATGTTCTGCCAATCGCAGTCTACGAGACTTAACTGTTCGTATTATATATGGCTTCCTATACATGTCATGTAGCGCACTATTATGTAGTTTTCTCCATTCACCTTTCTGTTCATCTGTTTTTGATCCAACAATTTTCCTAAGAACGTTACTCCCGTTGGTACTTCCAAGGATAAATATAATGAGGAGATGGATAAATAATAAATCACGATTGTAAATGTAATTTAGTTTAGTTTATTTAATTTGGATTGTAATTGATACCGTGTGTAAACAAGAGTGATTTATGGCACAGTGAAAACTTGTGGGTGAAATAGTCTGTGTATTAAGAGTGCGCGTGAGCCTGTGGGGGTATGTACATACACGTTGTAAGCAGTTGTGTTGGTTTTTGGCCCTCATTTCGTACTTAGGTTATTTACTCACACACAGAAATATCGCACTGCAGACACGACTGGCGAAATTACACCAAATAAAGATTTAAGTTAAACAATGAGCTAAGATCAGTAACCAACAGCAAATTTACACGTTCAAAGTATATGTTCGGTATTGGAAAGTCCCCTGTTGGGATCCTGGTATATGACAGACATGTGTAATAAAGTGTTATAATAAGTACCTTATACATCAGTAGTCCTCACTAATATAAATATCTGTTAAAAAACTTCGTGAAGTATTTCTTCTTCTTCTTCTTCTTCTTCCTTCCAAGTATTAGGCCAAGGCCTGTTACAATCCTATAGAAAATTTTCCCTCCAGCGTTTCATAGGACGGCCCAGTGATCTTCGTCCTCTTGGTATATATAACAGCTTTGGGGATCCGATTTGAACTCATTCTTTCTAGATGGTGTTTCCAATTTAGTTGGTACTGTTTAATATATTCCAAAACTGGCGTAGTCTTCAGTTCTTTTAAGGTATCGGTGTTCCTTTTCCGATCCCATTTCGTGTAACCCGCTGTTCTGCGAGTGAATCGCATTTCACAAGCCGTTATTCTGTTTTCATGTTGTCTTTTTAGTGTCCATGCTACACTACCATAGGTCAACACCGATCTAGCCAAAGTGTTATGAAAATTAAAAAATTACTCTAGCGGCCGACATTCAAATTATTCACATGAACGTCATATGATGCTGGTATAAAACGAGAAAATAATTCTCAAGAATCAGCGATATCCGGTCATTAAAAGTAGGGATTTACCAGAACACTAAATTAGAAAAAAAATTTGCTCTAGGAACCGCGATGTTTATTTTCCCGCGATGCAATTGTAGATCCTGTAATTTAATTAACAAAAGAAACATATATTCCTCAAACAGCAGAATTGTGTCATACATTGGATTTCCAGATCAATTCACATAGTTTATACAGTTCATTCAGGACAGACGTTTTATTGTATACTACGTAATACCCGGCGAGCGCTGCTATTTATAAATAAATGCAAATATGTTTTACCACCAGCCGTGCACTGTTCGGGAATCTGCTTATCCCGATATTCTTGGCATCAATGAAAGACAAAAATGGTTATTGTGAGTTATCCTTAGAAGATAAACATATGCTGTCGCGGACTGTTTTATACAATTTTCTGAGATGTTCAATTCTGTGTACATTAATTTAGTGTATTTCTTATGGTTTAGGCAGCGTAAGCTATTTAAACGTTAAAATAGGGACTTTATTTCACATTTTTCACTATAAAGGGTGATTTTTAGGGGTGAAGGAGTTGAGTATTACAACTCCCTTATAGCCTATGTTCATTCCCGGAATCTCCTGAACATTTTTCAAAAAGCCCCATCTCAATCGGATGAACGGTATGACAGTGCACACTTGTCTGGGGAATCGACATATCCCGATCTTCTTGGCATCAGTGAAAAACAAAAATGATTATTGTGAGTTATCCGTAAAAGACAAACGTATGCTGTCGCGGAATATTTTTGTAGAGTTTTTTTGAGATATTTAATTCTGTGTACATTAATTTTGTGTATTTGTTATGGTTTAGGCAGCGTAAGCCAAGTAAGCGTCAAAATAGGGACTTTATTTCACGTTTTTCACTACAAAGGGTGCTTTTTAGGGGTGAAGGGGTTGAATATCACAACTCTCTTATAGCCTATGTTCATCCCGGGAATCGTCTGAATATTGTGGGAAAAAAACCATCAAAATCTGATCAACGGTATTGCCGCGCATAGAATACTAACAAACAAACAAACATTGGTTTTTATTAATTAAATAAAAATAAAACGTAGTTTTATTTGATTTTCATATATATTATATAATTCAGTGACAGCTGTTTCGGTACACTGAATTATATAATAAATATGAAAATCAAATAAAACTACGTTTTATTTTTATTTAATTATTAAATATGGATTTTCATCAAGTAAACACCAACTCAATTGATTATTGGTTTTTATATATAAGATAATTTACATTGTTATTACCTTAATTAAGTTTAGTGACTACTGATAAAGACAAATGCTGGGTTGTCACATTATTAACATTATCCATTTTACTGAACGAAAAGGCTCAGACAAAAGTGTTTGAGATTGATATTAGTGTTATCCATGTACACCCTTAGACAAAAAAAAAGCCATCTCTTGAACGCATATTTCTTCTAAGTCTACTGGGCACAGCGCTGGGTTCACACTAGTAAACTAGTCATAATTGTGCAGGCCCTGAGCTACTGCGTTATGTGGCATGAACTGAGTGAAGATACTCCTACGTGCCCTGTTAGGTCAGCGGTAAAGCATGCAGTCACTGTTCCTGTTAATGAAGGTCACAGGTTCGCGTCCTCAATTATGTAGTTTTTTTCGTGTTATTTGTATTAAAATGTTTCATGAATTAAAAACATTGTATTTTGACAATTGAATTAAATCAATGTTAATGTCGTTATTGTAACAATTATTTTACCACATTCAGGGTTTGTTCTAGGTGATGCCAATTTATTGATTTTAATAGACTGATGCGCACACGTTCTGCGCAAAAGCAACAGCCTCTAACAAGTTTGTTTATAATGAACTCTAATTGTCCTGCAGATGCACGAAAGACAAAAGATGGCTTATGGGCACAAATTCAGGACGTCTGGGATGCTCTAGCCGAAACTCCATGTGACTGTAGAAATTAGATTACATCAATGCCCCGCAGATTGAGGGCGGTAATAGATGCTGAGGGTTCATACACCCGATATTAATTTTGTTAAGATTTTCATTTTAGAATATATTATTTTCTTTCTTCATTTAATTATTAGGTTTCCATTTATGTGTTTTGGGTGTGCATTAAAGCCATAAAACGCAAATATAACATTAAATGTGAAACTATATTACAGGCGAAATGCTATCCTAACATTCAGTAAAAGAAAAAGTAGAATGGGAATCTAACCCGTGAGGTTACGAACGCAGATGTTGTGTATTAAACCGCTCGACCACGGAAACACACAAAGGCAAGCTCTTTCTTTTATGTTACTTGAGTGTGCACTGCGTTAACTAGCAAACAACACAGTACAATTACTGAAACCGTGTTAATGTGAAGGCTTCTGCGAGTGCTCACGTAGTTCCCCGATCGGTTGATAGAATCAAGAGATGGCTTATTTTTTTATGTCTAAGGTTGTTTAATTCACAACCTAGGGTCAACTTAATTATAATTTTTTCCTGTTTTTTTAAATCTTCAAAACGAATTTTGAATTGGAGATTCATTAAAGGGATCCATTTTAATGAACGAGTTGCCTCTGACGATAACGTTTCAGAATCGTATTAGATCACCTCGGGTTCAAATCCATTAAATAAGAACTGTGACTTTTTCAATATTCTTTAATATGCCTAATATATATGTAACGACGTTCAGATTTCTACTAAGAAAAATATTCAAATAGGGATCACACATTAAAATTCTTAAAAAAAATCAGAATATTTGCGTTTTCTTTTCCGACTTTCTGCTTTGATGTCCCGAAATGTTTAATTTACTGGAGGAGTGTCCTCTACTGAGGGTGGAACGGGTTGAAAGCATCTTGTTAGCTAATTAAAACTCTTAGGAAAACCTTTGAAGTTTTTTTTCCCTGTTAGAATTTAACTTTTTAGCAACTTTGTAATTACGGAATCAGAATGGCTGTGAAATGTGCTGCGGCAGTCTATATTTGCAGGGCTAAATACGACACTCTGTAGTGTAATTTAGTTCTTTATGGAGATATCACACACTAGCGAACTAATTAACTAACTGGCACTATCAAACCCGTAGGTTCATGGTCGCGCGTACATAAGCTCTCCATACATCCCTATCCTCAGATAATATTTTCCAATCATCCCTGTATAATCTACTTCCCTCAAATTATAGTTAATGTTATTCTCCCATCTCATTATATTTCTACCAACTGGGCGTTTTCCCTCTGATTTTCCTACAAGAAGCTTTCATGCGCGTTTTTCATTCCGCATTCGTGCCATGTGTCCTGCCCATCGCAGTCTACGAGACTTAACTGTTCTCATTATATCTGGCTTCCTATAAAGATCATGTAGTTCACTGTTATGTAGTCTTCTCCATTCACCTGCCTTGTTCATCTCTCTTTGGTCCAAAATTTATCCTAAGAACTTTATTCCCAAATACTCGTAATCTCCTTTCCTCCCTTAAAGTAAGAGTCCATTTTTAGCAAGATAGCACACGCTAAGAGATATAATATCGATTCCAGAAGGATCATCTTCTAAACAATTTTATTAATTTTGGTGTTAGATATTCAATATATAAAAGCAAACTTACCTATATCTGTTATGTCTAAAATTAGAACTTGCATTGTCGGTTTATTTCTTTCAGAATTAATCAACTGAATAATTTTGTCTGATTGTAGAATATTTACAGGCAAACTATTTTCATAAAAAATAGCGTTCAGAGAATAATTCACGAGTTTTCAATTAATATTGTTTATATTTAATATCCATAATCGAATATTAAAATGAAAACTTTACTTCGGACCTTATTAGGGATATACATACATATATATAGGCCTATAATTAAATTAATATTGTGAGCTGAACAATTTTAACAATTCTAGTTTTCATGAAACCGGATGATGATGATGATTGTGACCTGCATTAAAAATTAAAACTGAAGATTTCAATTAATTCAGCAGTTTTTAATAAACTCAATGGTGCGACAGGCCTATAAGGCACTTGGCCTAGCAGCCGGCTGTAGGCCTCATATCCAGATGTGTGGTCATCCAGCCAGGTTTTCTCAACCTTGAGCTGCTACTTATTGTAGTTACCCTAATGCCTCACAAGCTGAGTAGGCACCGTTGCCATACTGGCTGAAATTCCATGAGCAAACTTATTCCCCCAGGGGATTCCAACCAGCGCAAGTCCGGTGGCTTCGTGCCTTAAACACTCGGCTACGAAACGTAGCATATAAAATATTTCAAAAAATTCTGCCAGGAAAACTACGGCATCTCCACCTAGGTTAAGATATTTAGACAAAATGAAGATTGATTTTTAATTATTAAATATTAACATAGGAAATTTCGAGTTAAGAGAATTTGGTGTCAACGGAAATATTAGAAAATGATTCTAAGTATTTTGTATTGTCTTACATGGGCTTATTCTGTGCCGGTTCGCTCAGGGTAGAATATGATAACTCAGGGATGTTTATATTATTTATGCAATTATAAATACTTTTTAAACTTATTACTCTAGTTTATTGAGTAATTTTGCACTAACAATGTATAGAGAATTACAATAGTTTTATATCTCACTAATATTCGGAGTGGAGTTGATGAGTTTATTTGAGTCCACGTGATTTAATATCACTTAAAATTCTGAGTTACTAATTATCTTGGATTTTAAAATACTTAAGATTTTAAAATTTACTAAAGGTCGCGGACGGTTGCTGTAGTACTTATTTCTTGTAGAACGTATGAGTGTGAGTGTATGTGAGAACGTTTTGTCACGTGTCCTTGCCTTATAAGGGCGATGACTCCTCCCATAATGTCATTTACCCCACTCCAAATGCACATGTTATTCATTACACCTTAGAGGGGACGTACCATTCGTTTGGGGTTCCTATGTTGGTAATAGACTCATGTGCACGTTTGTGCGCCTTCCAGTTATTACTATTAATCGTATAATTATATTTTAGTATTTAGAGTTTATTAGTTCTAGCTAAAATTCATAATTTAATATAAATAATAATTATACAATTAATTGTTGTCTTTAATGCAGTTTTTTATCGTGTTTTCGAATATGTATTCGGAATTTCTCCATTACCCACAGTTTTTTCTTATTTCAATTTCAAATAATGGATTTAAACCTAAATATTTTTTTAATAAACGTTTTTTCGTCCATGTGTCCATTGTAAAATAAAACCACATGAGCTAACTCAGGAGATTTCAGCTATGGAAAAGAGATAGCAAGGCAAATGGAATCCTAATATACTGGCCGATTAATGTTGGACCATCAAGAGGGATGCTCCACAGGCTAAATATAGCAGAAAATCGTCATTTCTTACTTTCTAGGTGAGTCCGAATGTTCGAATATTGTGTTGTTACGAATGTAGAAAATATTAAAGTGTTTGAAATTATAAATACCTGTCTCTCGGAAAACTTGCGCGATGGAGAAAAGCCGATATCATATTAGAATTCAGGGGAAAAGGTACTATCAGAATCTCTTACTTTTCTTTCTGAGAAAAAAAAAGGTTGCTTTTTTGTTGCTCAGTGTTATAATTAATCGCAAACCCAATGGCACTATCAAACCCGTAGGATTTTGACCGCGCGGACATAAGCTTTCCGTACATCCTTATCCTGAACTACAATTTTCCAATCATCCCCTGTATAATCTAACTGACTTTCATCAGTTAGAGTAATACCTCAGTTTCCTACTAGATGTCGCCTCGAGGCGATCTATTAACCAAATTTCTTTCGCTGACATCTGTAGGGAAATAAGCGTAACAAAATTAATTCTGTTTATGAAAATTCTGACTAGGGAAGTACCCATGTCTCGCAGTGGGACGAACGGGGATCAATGAAAATCGAATTTAATTTGTTATTACATTGTTTCTTATCATATCTCTTTTTTCATTTTAAATTGATCTCTAAAAGTCTATTTCTTAGATGATAATTTAGAATTTTAAAATGGTCATTGTTATAATTACTGTATTATTTTTATTATTGTTATTATTATTATTATCATCGACTTTTTATCCCCTAACTAACTCACTGGCACTATCGAACCCGTAGGTTCATGGCCTTCCTACAAGAATCTTCAATGCACGTATTTCATTCCCCATACGCGCAACATGTCCTGCCCATCGCATTCTACGAGACTTAGCTGTTCTTATTCTATTAGGCTTCCTATAAAGACCATGTAGTTCATTGTTATGAAGTCTTCTCCATTCACCTATCTGTTCATCTCTCTTTGGTCCAAAAATTTTCCTAAGAACTTTATTCTCAAATACTCGTAATCCCCTTTCGTCCCTTAAAGTAAGAGTCCATGTTTCGCATCCATATAATTTATTTATTATATTATTAATAGAAAAGCTAAAAACAGTTTTATTAAGTTTTTTTTTATGTGAGCTATGTGCATTATTGCGAACTTCATTTTCGTAGTACGATCATAATCCTTGTATTAAGAAGCCTCAAGCGATATTCTCTTGTTATCGGTATCCATGGCGACGAATGCAATATGATAGTATTTGAAAGTAATTGTTAAGCGAGTTGGAGCAAAGATTTCTGATCCCTGAGGGTTCTTGAGCTATTTCGATACCAAGTTTAAACTTATTGCATAAAAACTGCCGTCTGAAAATTATTCTAGCGTACCATGCCTACCCTTCATTAATTAAGTTATTCCACGAATATATTAACGTGTCAACCTACGGGCATTTAACGTTTTTATAACCAAGGGTGTTGAGTTTAATTAATTTTCAATAAATAATTAAGAGAATCCAGTATCCCTTATACCGCTAATATCAAAATACTGTATGCGTGTTTTCTGATAATCTACTCATAGTCAAAAAATGACAAATGTACTGTTGATTTATGAATGAATTTAATCTAGTTTAATA
Organism: Diploptera punctata; assembly: GCA_030220185.1. Classification (NCBI taxonomy): domain Eukaryota; kingdom Metazoa; phylum Arthropoda; class Insecta; order Blattodea; family Blaberidae; genus Diploptera; species Diploptera punctata. The sequence goes on along the minus strand of JASPKZ010003831.1, from coordinate 2,118,155 downwards.
TAGGGAATTTAATCGTGTTTTCTTATTCATCTTTTTCTAGCATTCCTCTTTTTCTATATATTCAACTTGATTATATATATATATATATATATATATGAAAAGAAAAATGAATGTTTGAGTCAGGATTTGAACGCGAGTCTCTAAACTCTGTACGTTTAGCACTCTAACGACTTGAACTACCCAAGAATCCCAACACAAACATACATTTTTCTTATATATGTAGTATTCTCAATTCACACAAGAGGTAGCGGAAATTTGTTCCAACTGACATCTAGTGACTAACATAACAGTTAAGCAAATTTTTAAAGAGAATATTTACTTTATAACAGTAACTTTTGTATATTTAGATGTTATATTTATATATATATATATATATATATATATATATATATATATGTGTGTGTGTGTGTGTGTGTGTGTGTGTGTGTGTGTGTGTGTGTGTGTGTGTGTGTGTGTGTGTGTGTGTGTGTGTGTGTGCAGTGAGTGTGAAAAGTGATATTACTGTCGGTAATTTAATCAGTCAATTTATTTTTCTTCAATTGACGAAGTTCTTTCTTCTCGTCACTCTTCCATGGCAACCACTTTCGTTTAGGAAATTACGGAGTGAGGAAACGCTGTCGATATTTCTGATACTAATGTGCATTTATTATACAAATAAACAATTTTAGTTTCTTGTTCTGTTGGTTTTCTTTTGTTTGTGGACCCATTTAACTCTGTTTTGTGTATTTTGCGCATCTGTACTTAAAATTTAGGTCATTCGCCTGTTGTTTTTCTTTTTAGAGCTATATAACTGTTGGTGTATTCTATACAACTGTGCTGTTTACACTGCTCGGTTTGGTACAATACAAGTCTTTTCGTTGAGAAGTCTTTATAAAGGAAAGGTGAAAGGACTGTACACTTATTCCTTACTCGTAGGCTAAAGCCAAGGATATATATATATATATATATATAGTCTACCGCTGTGGTCTCGAGGTAGCCTGCTGCCTTGTCACGCAGCGGGCCGGGTTCGATCCCCGGTTGGGGCAGTTTCTCTGGGTGAGGTTTTCATCTGGGTTTTTCCTCACCGGTCAGGAAAATGTTAAGGCCCAAACGGTCCCCGAAATCATATGGCTATCATCATCATCCTTCACCGGTGTGGAAAGCAACGGGAAGCTACCACACCTACAATTCCCTAGTAAAACTGCAAGCATAGCATGAATGATTGGAGTGATGGACCTGCCTTCGGGCAGAATTACTATGGATGTGTATATATATACTAGCTAATACCTGGCGTGCGCTGCTACACCTAAATAGATGTGTTTTGCATTGTAGTTGAATAAGTAAAAGGAAAAATAAATATAAATTTATATCGTTATTCTTTTTAGATACCTCGTGCTGATTACCAGCGTTGCCCGGGAATCTACGCATCCCGATGTACTTGGCATAAATGAGCTGAAAGACAAAATTCGTTATTTTGAGTTATCCATTACAGAATACCCGCCGTGCGCTGCTATGCTTGCCCGGGAATCTACTTATCCCGATCTTTTTTGGCATCAATGAAATAAACTTATTATTATCCGTACATGTTTGTAATTATATATATATATATATATATATATATATATATATATATATATATATATCCATATCTATCCCTTCTCTATAAATTACTTCACACATCATCGCCTAATTATTTATCACGCCGCTTCATCAGACTATCCGACACACATAATCGTGACACTCGATCCCATCAGCACATTGTCCTTTACATACCTCCTCATCACACTGTATATTATTCATTCTCTTTTACTGTCTCACTTACCAAAACATGGAATTCCCTTCCGCCCTATGTCAGAGACTGTCAAACTGTAACATCCTTCAAAAACGAACTAAAGAATTATTTAATAACAATCTAACATATACATCTCACTGATAGTATTCTTTTAACAATTAATAAATTTAATTATTTATGAAAATAATATTAAGATTAACAAAAATTTTCTTTTGTTCTGTTTTAAATTTTGTATAATCGTAAAATTAGTTTTCTATATCTCATTATTTTTCTTTGTTTATTATGTACATTAGACAGGGACAATTTAATATGTCTTGCTTGTATACAATTTATTATTAGTTTTGGTCTTAATTTTAACCAACATTAACTGGTTCCATTATAGATCGTAATATAATGGATATTATCTTTTTGATCAAATTTTTATTTAGTATTTAATATTGGAGTTAATTGAGATTGTTATATTCTGATGTAATATATGTTTGTCCTGGTGAGTGGAAGAGCAGGGAATATGTAATAATTAATTATCTTCTTCTTCTTCTTCTTCTTCTTCTTCCTTCCAAGTATTAGGCCAAGGCCTGTTACGATCCTATAGAAAATTTTCCCTTATGGGAAATTCTCGTATAAGACTTGAAAGCATAATAATAGTCCCTTCGATTGGTTGCTGGCCAAAGGAAGGCAAGACCAGTGATGGGCCTGCCATCTTATAGCCTCTGGTCAGGCTTTTCTGGAGAAGAAAAGAAAATAAAGGAAAGACGAAATGGAAAAAAAGGAAGGACTCCCTAGCCCTCGGATGCCCTAATAGCGTTGGGGTCGAAAAAACAAGTTAACCAAGAGAGGTTAGATAGTAAAGTTAAAAGAGTGCAAAACACAAGTAAGTGGAAGAAATGTTTTGCACAGCTTGGGCACCTTGTGGTCGCCATCCACATATCCCCTAGATGAGGACCCCTGAGGGAAATTATAAACCTGTTAAAGATGATGAAAGCAAGCATTTATTAAATATGATCTGAAAATTCAATGATAATGTTGTGCTTGGTCTTCTAACATTATATTCTGATATTGGGATTATTTTAAATTAATATGTTTATTTGTGAAATAATGAACTTATAAGGAGAAATTCAAGTTTGTATTTTGATAGTTCCACATCCCGTGTAAACCTATCTTCCGTATATTATTAAAATGATAAGAAACACTATTATAGCAAGTAAGACATTCCAGATATCTGATTTCATGGACGTAAATTTAACTTTTTTCCGCTTTAATATATCTTCAGCTGTTACGTTTCCCTCGCTGAGAATTTTTGTTTCGTTTTTTCTTGCTCTGAACATCACGGAACTAAGATCTGACGCAAGTAAAAACGCTTTTTATTCCCTGAGGGAATTCCCAAGCACTTGTGGAATAATGGACTGCAAATTTGAAAGTTGTGTAGGCTGGCTTGATGCATAGTAGCACTGTATTGAATAAGTGGGGTTTCTATGTCCCCTTACAACATTATGAAAGTATTTTACATGCATCTTATGTAAGCAAAATACTATTTATACTTTTTAAAGTCGTAGAATGTAAAAGTATTTCGGGTGAAAGTGTAAAGATATATACATATATATATATATATATATATATATATATATATATTAGAGCAATAACTCTTTTTACGTAAAACATCTCAAAATTTTAATTTTAGACTAAATACATTGAACTAAACTCCATGACGCAATAGTACTATACGCCCCTTGGCTTCACATTAGTTTTGAGGCAGCAGCTTGTTACTGGCACTTTGTAAATGTAGTATGATTATCCCGTTATTTTTCAATCATCCGACTGCTGGCCTCGCTTCCAAGTGTGACATTTTCTGAGGTGATCCAGTCAGTATAGGGGTGAATGTGTTCAGCATGTCTGGTCCTCCAGCTGTTATAGCTTATTTTCTCAATCTGGAGCCCCTATTTATTTTAGCAACCCAAAATTCCTCGAATGGGCACTAGTTCCCTATAGGTCAAAATTTTATGGGCAAATTTCCTGTCCCATGTGGAGTCGAACCAGCTCATATGCCGTATTTCTGCCTCAAGGCACGTTGTCTTATACCACTCGCCTACGACGCCAAGAAATACACTGTGAAGTAGGACTGTATTCATAATAATTGACGAAATGAGAAATTAATCTATATGTGGTATAAAGAGTCGTTTACAGCATTTGAGTAATGTGAAAGGACGCTCAAGATAGCTATTTATGTACCAAATTTCTTTATACCTTACGGCAATGGAAATGGAAAGTTTCAGAGGTAATATTTCGTTCGGTAGTCTTTGGAGAGCGCTGCTTATAGCTCCATTTCACACTAAAACTTTTATACCTTCCATAGATATCTGTGTATGACTTCATGCACCAGTGACATGGTACCGTTGTGGGATAATACGTCTCGATTAAATCTATTGATATCTACTTTGAAAGAATTATATTAACGTATTGTATACTGAACCGTATTTACCAGACTCCCCGATTACGGGCCACCTCCATGAAACGAGAGCTGTGCTATAGCTAGAGTAGTGTGGCTAATTCCGCGTAGACGGCTTTTGGACTCTCTGCTTGTCCGACTGTGCGGTTTCTGATGTCCTGCTCTAGAGAGGAAATACCTCATTTCATCCATATCAACACCGATATAACGGCTAAACACCTTATCACCGCTAAACATGCGATGGTTAACGATGGAATTTGGCTGCCAAGGAGCCACAACTGGTTCCAGCATGCAGCACACTGGGCAATGCCAGTCATTGCTCAGTCAGTCTGTCAAGAGTAATTCATGCGATTTAAATCTTATCACCGCTAAACATGCGATGGTTAACGATGGAATTTGGCTGCCAAGGAGCCACAACTGGTTCCAGCATGCAGCACACTGGGCAATGCCAGTCATTGCTCAGTCAGTCTGTCAAGAGTAATTCATGCGATTTAAATCTCTGACACAAGAGATTTTACCATTGGCATGCAGAGGGTTAAGCAATCTTGTATTATAGAGTACAGTATATGTATTTTTACGTACCTGGGATTAATTGTAGTTCCGCTGCCATTAGAAAGTAAAGTATAGTATGTATGAGCTAGTTCGACGGTAACGTGCAAAAAAAAAAAATACCGTCCGTTTCGTCAGCGTTAAAAATGTATCTTAGGCCCGTATTCTGAAATTAAAGTATGCAGTTTCGGTTTTCATTCACTAACTATACTTTCGTCCACATCCTTTGATTTCCCGCATATTTCATTCTACACTACATAGTGTCGTCTTTTAAAACTGTACAGCCAACCTGAAGATACCTTGAAATCGTTACTCTCTAGGGATTTAGCAACAGTTAGAGCTTGACTTTGGAGCATCGGTCCGGAAATTTGGAGATTGTTTGATCCTGCACTTGTAAAACACTCCCACACTACTTCCTTGATTTCTTCATTTATTTTATTTATTAATTATTTATTTTGCTTTCCTCTTCGTTTGATAATTTTCTTGAATCCATTCATTAATTACACTGGACAAAATATTTTTACTTTTTGTGAGTTAAGGAATTGAAATGACCAGATGTCGATGTATTTTTTCATGCTGAACACGAAAATGACAATGAAATTGTCAGCAGTGGTCTAGTTCTTTCGTAATTTTGAAAAAATATATTTGAGTAAAAATTATTCCCTCCTTAAATCTGGTAATATTAAGACTAGCTTACTTCAGTTTAGGGCGTTTCCTTTTAGCTTGTCTGCTGTAATGGACCTTGGGGACATCTCGCACCACTGACCAAAAATAGTCAACTAGCACAGATGTATTCTATTTGCCTTGGTATCGTCTTTCAAATGATGAGATCGTCTGGTGAAAATGTTCTCCATGTCCATCAGAAACTACACAACAGTTTTCCAGGAAAAACCCCAAATGAGAGTGGAGAAAATGGATTTTTAATAACATATTGCACCCCATTTCATGATAAGAGAATAACATATTGTCCACACATTGTCTTTAGTTTGGGGCACGATGGTTCCTCAAGAAATTTAAGGCAGCTGCTCTGAAAGATTCTCAATCATTTTTTATTTTCTTTTCTTTTCAGAATTTCCAAAAAGTGTTTATCCTTGAAGACTTCACTGATCTAGGAACCAATAAAAATACCTCCCTTAAGTGTAATTGTACTTAGTCTCAGAAATGTTGTGAGTAAGTACCTAAATGCACTCCCATCAAGTATCTAAATACACTCACATCAGTAACACTGCCTTAAGACTCAACTTTTATTAATTTAAAAATAATCGCCACTCTTCTGGTTTGTGTCTGATTTTTATAGCGCAGATATTGGACCTTGTATATTGTTGCAGAATACAATGTGATTATTTTAATTGTTCAAGTGGCTTCTGGCATGTTCTATATGCAGATACCTTTACATTCTCACCATTATATCAGTTTGTTCTCTCCAAATCATGAGGATTTCTTCTTTCCTTCCAACCAGTCACTAATATTTGCAGAAAAGCCATTGTAGCAAATATGTGGAGCAAAATGTTTGTCAAGATCCTCTATTTTGCACCCGAATAAAGATTGGTACGCTTTCTTAATAAATTGAGTTATATGTCGCTTCTGCAATGCGAACGTCACTCTTTTGCAAATATAACACACGATATGTGGACTATACACACAATTTCGTAGCATTTTAGCTTTTATTACAATGCAGTCTTATCTCTGCGCATAATTTTAAAAATATATCTGAGAAAATATAGACATATCACACATTTGTTCTAGACCACGAAACTGCACATCTATATAACTTATACACCAAGGCGCAAACTATTGTTCACTCACGAAATTCCACTTCAACTGATCTTACAACCTGTTGGTGTAAACATCCACAATTTAAGATAATTCTCATCTATATTATACAGCTGTCACTGTCATCCCTCCTCTTAGGGTGTTCCTTGACCTTCACACTGACGACAATATTCAGATCATACGCAGTAACATTAGGCATGCTGATAATTTAAAAACCATACCACTGCAATCATTTTAATTGTCATATTCGCAATTAGCAATTTCATCTTAATATAAAACGGTCACTTTTACTTCCGTAACTTTTTGGCTGTTGTGCAGTGTTATTGTTCTTTGTGTTTTAAAATCTCATACATGTGAATGTTTCCACATTTAAATTTAGTCATTATTTCGCGTACTGAGAATCTGCTTTTCTTCATCTTCAATCACTTTCACTTTTTGTTTAATGGCAATGATACATACAATTTAGCCATCTTTATTCAGGAAACTCAGAACGCTACCTGTGGAAGATACGTACACAATCGGTCTCAGATCTTAAATTAATTTAAGATTTTATTGTTATTTGTAAGACGGATGTCACACGCCAAATATTTCTTAAACGAGCCTATATTTCGCATAACGGGTGTGGAGTGAGGCTGAAAAAATATTTTAGATACAGGTAAAAAATCTACTTCACTCGGCGGCAGAAATCATCCCTTATTGTTTCGCCTAACGGGAATTCAATGAAGTGGAAACTAATTTATTTCTCTCGCTTTCCGCTTTATAAACATTTTTCATTAATTATGTAGAAATATGCTTCCGTTTCCGTGTTGGATAGATTCCGTTCTATACAAATAAATACACATAAAATTACTATTGTTTTGCCGGAACCAAAAAATTTGTTCACGTTGGACAGATTTCCGTTCCGGATTAAACAAGTTTTACTGTATATATATATAACAGTATAATACAACAGGTGAACAATTTTAATTATTTAGGATGCAATGTATCATACTGCCAGAAGGAAGATATTAATATTAAATTAAATAGATTTTACAGAATGTGTGGCACTATAAGACGGACACTGAAAAATAAAACTTTGAGGAGCACACAACTAAAATTTTACAAAATTAGTAGTAGTAGTAGGACTTTATTAGACAAAAAGTAAGATATTTACAATATTATTTACAAATATGGGTCGCACGAGCAGTAAGCCGTACGTGCTGTTAACAGTCCGTTACAATAAAGTAATAATTGGTACTAGTGTAAAGAAAAATAAACAACAAAAACAGCAATAACATTACAATTACATAAAGAAAACACAATAATAATATTACAATTAAATAATAACGCAATAGCATTATACACTAAAAACATTAACATTACAATTATGGCAGTGCCTGTCTTAACATATGCAAGTGAAAATTGGACTCTTAACCGTTCAGACAGAACGAAAATAGAAACTGCAGAAATGACGTTCCTACGTTCAGTAGGAGGTGTGACAATTTTGGACAAGAAAAGAAGTGAGGATATTAGGAATGACTTAAATATTTTCAATTTAACAAATAGAATTGACAACATGAGAAACAACTGGTATGAACATGTCAAGAGAATGCCTACAGATAGAATCCCTCAGCTGTTAATAAAGTACAAACCAATAGGACATAGAAATGTTGGACGCCCATTTACTAGATGGGAGGATTCATTAAATCCCACTTGATGTGTAAACAGGTCAAAATGCCTAATTTCATGAAGCAGAAGAAGAAGAAGATATATATATATATATAAATATATATATATAATTATATTATATTATCACCATTGTCATAGTTGGAAAATTTATACGCCAATTATTTACAACGACACATGAAATAAAATAATGTCATTTAATATTTACAAAAATATGTATTTATTGTTTAGCGTGCTTAATTTATACGCCTGATGCCAGATAGAGTCTGGTGTATCATTTTTTTATAATATCTCAAACAGCAACAACGATGTAAATGATCCTGGGAATGAAATCACAACTCATAATTGCCTTAATGACTGACGAAATGCAATATAAAATTGTGACTACATGGTCAGTATTTGTACTAGGGTTCCCCTGATTAGGCCTACGAATCCCATACGTTATCGAGTGAACCAATTTTCTAGGTTAAATGCATTTTATTCCATTAATTGTGAGAAAATGGAGATTAAAAATGCTCATAAATACATTTTAAGTTTGAATTACTTTAATCTCAGATTGCACGGTTACACTTGCGTTGAAAATGTTATCTTGGTAAGTGGAATGGTAATAAACTATAAATTACACAAGGTTCGCAATTCTATGACATGCTAATGCGTATCGTGCATACAAAATGCTTCAAGTTGACACGTGAAATTCAACTTTATTATCAGAAGAAAAGTGAGTTTCATTTGTTTAAGTCTCTAAGATAAGCCGTATTTCTATTTAGCAATTTTATGTACCGCTTAGTAGCGCTTGTTCTTAAATATATAATGAAGAAAAATGCGTTGCCAGCAAGAGAATTTCCCTTGTTATTTCCCGTCGTAATAAAATCTGAATATCTGTATAATTTTATCTGCGAGATAAAAATTAAAAATATTATTCCTAGCTTAAAATGTAAAAAAATACTTTTAAACAAAATAAAATTTCATATCTTTATGTTAAAAGATGTTTGGCATTTACAAGAACTTTCTATCAAATTTTATCTTTTAAAATATTTTAAGTGTAAATGTTTAAAAAAATACATAGGAAAAAGCAACCACAATCATAAAAGGAAATTCAAATAATGAATTACAAAACCTAAAGAAATGAGTTTGTTAGTCCAGAAAGTAACGTTTGAATTTCGTTTTCGGGAAGTTCTGGGTTCAATCCACTGTTTTGTTAACAGGATCCATTAAAATAATGAACATTTCTTCTTCTTCTTCTTTTTCTTCTTGTTCTTCTTCAAGGTTTATGCTTTTTTACTAGCCTATTCCGGCTCCAAATTGCTACTGTTTCAATCATCTCTTTGGTCAGCTTCTTCCTCGTGGTGAATAGTTGTATGCTGCTTTTGGTATTCTATTGTTATCCTTGCTAAGTGTTCTTTCCAGTTCGTTCTGTATTTCACCATTGCTGTCTTTAACTCCTCTACTTTTAGTTGTCTTATTTTTGTGTTGTGTTCTTTGTCTGTTCTTTGGTATCCTCCTATTGGTCTTAGGAATTCCATTTCAGCACTTTGTATTCTGGCAGATTGTTGTGTTGTCCATATTTCTGATCCATTAGTAATAATAAGAACTTCCATTGTCTTGTATGTTTTCATTATAGTATTTTGTGGCTTTGTTTTTCAAAATTCTTTCTTAGTGTTCCTGTTATATAATTATTATTTAGTTTGTTGTTTATATCTTTTTCCGTTGTGTATGATATTTGGTAACCTAGGAAGAATTTTATTGTCACTTGTTCTATTGGTCTATTTTCTAATATTATCTTTGTCCGAACTGATTGAGCGCCCTTGAAAACAATTGTTGTTTTATTTTTCTGGCGATATTTCCATATTGTGTTTTTTTTGTATTTCATTTAGTTTATACAGCATTCTTCGTAATTCGTCTTTTGTTTTTTGCCATTAAAATCTGGTAATCTGCAAAGGTTAATTTTGTTTATTATTAGATTTCCTAAGTTAATATTTCCAGTCGTCATTTGTTTCCATGCTCTTATCATGTCAAAGTAAATGTTAAAAAGATTGGTTGACAGTGGACAACCATGTCTAACTCCTGTTATATTTATTGGTTCCCTTTGATTTATTTGTATTTTTCCATACATTTATTTAATTACTGCTATCAAGTGTAGTGTAATTCCTTTTTCATCTAATATACTCCATAATTTTGGTCTAGACACTTTATCAAAAGTCTTCTTATAATCTATAAAGATGATGTTGGTTTCAAACTGGAATTCTCTTCGTTTCTATATTATTTGTTTTAAAGTGAATACGTTGTCTGAGCAGCTTCTTCTTTTCTAAAACCTTCCTGACATTATTACGTCTGCTATAGTTGTTAATCTTTGGATTATTATTTTTGTATATATTTTTTTATGCTTACACATAGTAAGTTTATTGCTCTGTAGTTTTAAGGTTTCGTTTTATCGCCTTTTTTTAAATATCGGTGTTAGTTTTCCAATTGTCCATTCTCCTAGTATTGTATTTTGTTTCCAGCACTTACTATATAATTTTAATTAATCTTTCTAGGAAATTCCTGGGGGAATTTTTTAGCAATTCTGTCTTTATATTGTCTATTCCCTTGCTTTATTATTTTTACATGTATTTAATGTTTCTATCTTTTATTGCATTTCTAATTCATCTGCTTCTGCATATTGTTTGTTTGTTTCTGTTAGTTCTTTATTTTGTTTGTTCGTTCACATTTCTTTATAATAACTTTCTAATTCTATATATTGTATAGTTAGCAGATTTGTTTTGTCTTTTATTTCAGAATTCAGTCGTCTTATAAATTTAAATACTTTGTCTTATCTTCCGTGTAAATTGTGTTCAATTTCAGCTATGTATCTATCCCAATGTTCTCTATTATTTCCTGGTATATTTTTTTTACTAATGCTCTTGTTCTATTATATTCTATTGTCTGTCATTCTTGTGTTTAAATATTTTACGTAGGCCTCTTTTTTATATCTTACCAATTTCTGCATTTCGGGATCCCATTTTTTAGTCCTTTGTTCCTTCCTCCTATTTTCTTTGTTCCTAATACTTCTTTTGCTGTTTTATGCATGAGTCCTCTTATACTTTTCCATTCTTCTTCAATTGTTTTTGGTTTTTGTGCATTTGTATAATCTCTTAGCTTTCTTTTTATAAATATTGTATCGATTCTTCTTCTAACAATTTTATTTTATATATTTCATGTTTGTTTTCTTCTTTCTTCTTTAATTGTTCATTTCAATCTCTATATCATTTCTTTTGTATATCTATTTTACTAATCAAAAGCTAGTGGTCACTATGGGTATCGCTTCCTCTCGTGTCTCTGACTAGATTTTTCATTTGTTTATTAACCATAATATAATCTGTTATAGAACATGATCCTCTCTCACTCCTCGTTTCTTGTCCATTGTTTCCCGTTATATTTGTAATTGGTGTTTTCCCTATACGTGCATTTGTATCTCCTACTATGATTAAATAACATTTTTGTTTGTTTGGTATCTTATGTTTTGTAGCTGTGGGTAAAATTCTGTTGTATCTTGTTTTATGCCTTCCTCTGGTACGTAAATTCCTATTACAGTAAGATTTCAATTTGATATTTTGCATCTTCTTTTCATTATTCTTCGATTTATTTATTTCATTACATAATTTAAGAATAAACCAGAAAACACGGCACAAGTATGATATTTAGGAACACGCTGTCTACCAGTTACACCGAAGATGCTGTATTTACATTAGTCAGATCAAGGTCATATTGGAATATCAATCCATTTCCCCTTCATGTCTTTAAACTCAGTGCAGTGTATAAAGCGAGATAATTTCAATCCACGCAACTCCTCGTACCATACAACTTATTACTAGATTCAATGTGGCATATAATCAGTGACTTTGATCTGACTAATGAAAATACATGGACTATAGACATAATTGAGATAACGAACTTCTCGCCGAAGTTCGTTAATGACACCATATGTCATGGCACTGACAGAACAAGCACGAAGTGTCTCGGGAGGTAAAGAACACAACATATAACAGAAAAGAATATTATATCCATCAAAAAGTGAAAAATCGCGACTGTGAAAAGAAAAACATAAAAAAAATATCAGTAGAAAGACAAGCCTTCAAGAACAACATATTTTGTTTAAAAAAAATAGAATTTAAATAACCACATGAACCATGTGATTGTGGATGTGTTTCTAGAGGTCAGCAGCTGCTTAGTTCCCATTTAGATTAGCTAACCTGCTCAATTGTTCCATGTAACGTGTGCGAAACTAATTCACCTCTCGGCAAAGACGTGTTGGGAATCACAATGCGAGGGTTGAATTTGTAAGGGTTGCGTGGGTGTATGAGCACGTGATCCAATAACACTTACCTGAAAATAATGAGTTACAACCCACACAATAGGTTAATTTATGTTATCTCAATTTCCGTCTATTTAATAATAATAATAATAATAATAATAATAATAATAATAATAATAATAATAATAATAATAACGCCGGGGAGCGGAACGGGCCAACAGGCCCATACCTTGAAGATGATGATGATGAAGATAATAATAATAATAATAATAATAATAATGATAATAATGCTAACAATAATAACAATAATAATAATCATCATCAGCATCAAGGATTATACCTGCTGGTCTGTTTCGATCTCATGTTAGGATTGGTTACTGGGTTTTCCAACATTTCTTCGTTCTAGTGGTTTGTAATGAAGAACCTGTTTCTGAATTCTGTTGTCATCCATTCTATTGATGTTGTCCATCCATTCATGTTTATATTGTGTAATTCTATCTAATAGTTTGAAATATTTAGTTCTCTTCGTATATAATAATAATTCTTCTTCTTCTTCCTTCCAAGTATTAGGCCGAGGCCTGTTACGATCCTATAGAAAATTTTCCCTTATGGGAAATTCTCGTATAAGACTTGAAAGCATAATAGTAGTCCCTTCGATTGGTTGCTGGCCAAAGGAAGGCAAGACCAGTGATGGGGCTGCCATCTTATAATAATAATAATAATAATAATAATAATAATAATAATAATAATAATAATAATAATAATAATAATAAAATTAATGAATTCAAATCTCTTGAATATAATGTATAGGGGGAAGCTTCTTGTAGGAAAGCCAGAGGGAAAACGCCCACTTGGTAGACCAACAATGAGGTGGGAGAATAACATTAACTATGATTTGAGGGAAGTAAATTATACACGGAATGATTGGAAAGCATTATCTCAGGATAGGGATGTATGGAGAGCTTATGTCCGTGCGGCCATGAACCTACGGGTTCGATAGTGCCAGTGAGTAAGTAAGTATAATGTATAGGGTACAGAAAATCTGAAGACGTCCAAATAAAACTAAACAGATTTATAACTTTCTGTGTAAATATAAAAATAACACTATAAAACGATGTACGTAAAGAAAAATTAATAATTTTTAAAGTTATTTCATTGTCACTGCTTTATGGAAGTGAGTGTTGGATCTTAGCATCAGCCGTTAAGACAAATTAAATCATCCGAAATGAGATTTCTCCCGATTTATATCAGGTTATAAATTACTAGTCCACCGCTGTGGTCTCGAGGTAGCGTGCTGCCTTGTCACCCAGCGGGCCCGGGTTCGATCCCCGGTCGGGGCAGTTTTTCTGGGTGAGGTTTTTATCAGGGTTTTTCCTCACCTGTAAGACAAATGTCAGGAAAACTTTAAGGCCCAAACGGTCCCCGAAATCATATGGCCATCATCATCACCCTTATCATTATCATCATCATAGTCATCATCATCCTTCACCGGTGTGGAAAGCAACGGGAAGCTACCACACCTACAATTCCCTAGTAAAGCTGCAAGCATAGCATGAAAATGCTATGATTGCAGTGAAGGACCTGCCTTCGGGCAGAATTACTATGGATGGATAAATTACTAGACCACAAAACAAACAGATAATAGAGAAGAGTTACATTTAGAATCAATTACATCTACGGATCAGATCAAACGAATGCCAGACTCCAGGATATCGAAACTGCCGTACACTATAATACAAAGTAAAAAGAAATTTTGGCCGACCATTGAAGATATGGTATGAACAACTACTTCAAGACGGAACAGACCAGAAGGCCTAATCCTTGAGGTGATGACTAATACTAATACTAATGATGATGATTAAGATGACGGTGACGACGACGACGCTGATGATGACAACTTCGACGACGATGACAGTGACGGGAACTGTGACAATACCATGCCCGCATCTGATTCCAATATTCCCTGCCGGAGTCGATGGATTTTAAGTGAATTAAAAACCTGAGAATGGCTTTCTTCGAGTGGGATGCAAAGCCGTGTTTCCATGCTGTAGATTTATGGCCCGGAAAAGTAACTTCAATCCTGAAATAAGACATCTCTCTTGTTCTGCTTCTTTTTTTAATTATACTAAATTACAACCCTAGCTTTGTAACCTGTCGTTCTAATGCTTGTCCTCAAACCATTATTTAAATTTCAGAGCACAGAATAATTTAACATCCCTCTGCAATGAATATCTCTATATTCAATATTATCTTAGAATTTCCTTTCTATCTTCATTATAGTGGTTGCCGGGCAGTAGCGTCCTTCTACGATGTGTTAATAGTTGTTTATGTAATGTTAATAATCTATAGTTTATTCAATTTTAATTATTTCTTATTCCACTTTGTTCATATTATTCGTGTGTATTGACATTTTTCTCTAAAACTAACGTACATCTGTTCTACTGTTATATGCTGAGGTGAAAAACCCGCTGTAGGAGAGGAATCAAAAGAAAATGAACCAGATGAGAGAGGAAGTATAACTGCAGGAAACGTATAGTCTATTTTAATCCAAAAAAGTTGACCTTCTAGCTGACACCTGTAGTCTTACTATTTTGTTTTTAATGTTTATTTTATTTATTCATTTATTTTACCTGATGGAGTTAAGACTGTAAGGTCTTCTCTTCCACTTCACCAGGGTTAAATTATACGTATAAAAATGATGAATTATATACATATTGATTAATGTTGTATAATAGATATAGGCTACACAATATAAAGTTGACAAGGGAAATAAATAATAATAATACTAATACTAATAATAATAATAATAATAACAATAGTAATATATGGCAAGGATTTTATTGCAGTAAAAGTTAAGATTATAATATAGTATGATTATAAGTAAGACATCTGTCTTTTTTCTTGATTTCACATACAAACAGTTAAATAATAATACTATCTGTGTTGCAATCTTAGCTTTTAGGGTCGGTTTCACCAACAGAGGTAACTGTATTACGCCAGTTTTCTCTCTGTATAATGCATAGCTTAAACTGGCGTAATACAGTTACCTCTGTTGGTGAAACCGACCCTTAATGCATTAAAATCCTCTCCTAGTTGTAAACTTCGGTATGTTCTGAAAATGTGCAATACATCTGTCTGAATACCCTTCCTGACGTAACTCAAACAACATTACGCCTACAGCGGGTTGTTCAGCTCAGAATATAACAGTATATTTTTTACCATGATTGTAAATATTATACTGCCATAATAACATAGATATTTAACTATATACACATAACGTATTGTATGCTTTTAATTGTTACCAGTTGAGTGGGAGACGTTACATGGCCTAAACTCTACTAGTATAAATACAGCTTTAATATTCATGTTAATATTATATTTTATAATAATAATTTTTAATAATATTATTAATTAAAATCCGTTTTCCTTAGGCTGCTTGTTCGTTTTACGTAAATCCATTGTTTCCGAGGCTTAAGATTCGGTTTTTTAGCATTTTAGATTTTTTACGATGAGCGAGGAGCTGGTCCACACATCAACCTCTAACCTGAAGGATCGGGTGATTTTTTATCAAAGCTGTCTTCCTCTTGCCTTTGATGAACCAACATCAAACTACAAGGCAGCAGTACCTGTAACCCTAGGCAGGGGCTCTCAGAGGGTACTATCAGCCGAACGTACTGAACCCTGGTTTTTTAACGAGGTTGGTACTCCTCCCCCTCACCCTTTTTCGACCGGCTTGAGACAGGCTTCGGTTAAATGGATTTTTGAAGAAGAGCTGCCAGAAAATCTAGACTGGAAAAAATTAGAAATACAGAAATTAGAAAATGAATGAATGGAGAAAGAAATATAATGGATGAGATTGAACACAGAAGCCTAAAATGGTATGGACACGTAAGAAGAATGCAGGATGGAAGAGTACCAAAGACCGTCTATGCATGGAAAATTGAAAGAAGGAACAGAAAAGGAAGACCAAGAACAAACTGGAAGAAGACCATTCAAAATTCAATGTGGAAATTTTGTGTAACAGATGATGACACAGAGGACAGTGAACGCTGGAGAACTTTAATTAAGGGAAAATTGCGAATGTTTGTTGCAAACTGATAAGTCTATAAGTCCGTAGTAATTTTTATTAATTTATTTTTTACTTCATGTTAATTACTAAGATTGGTTGGAGAAAACCCTCAATGATGAGGAAAATTCTCAAAATAATAATAATAATAATAATAATAATAATAAAAGTCCGTCACGCAAGAACTGCGTAAATTAAACGAATTTCTCAGAAAGGTAAAAGTTACGGTCCGATTTTACTGGTTTACGAAAGATATGCCGGTATATATATATATATATATATATATATATATATATATATATATATTTGTTAAGTGTTAAAATATTAAAACAATTACTTGATAAATCAGCCGTTCTCAAATAAATTGACTTCGTTGAAAAACATTCTCAAATAATTATTTTAAACGGTAGTTCATTTTAGTTGAGGACGACTGATGTACCAGGTACTTGTTTTATGGTTGTAACACTGAACTTCATAACATCAACGCTGATTCACCTTGAACTTCAAGGGCCGAATGCAAATACATTAGTCTCTACTCAAATTACTTCCAATCACTGGTGAGCTGACTTTCCGTGAACAAGTGCAAAGATCGAATTAGCTACCCACAAACTGGTCATGCATGAAAGTCGTCGTTTTCGTAATATTGGCAAGAAATTACCCAGAATTCTCAGCGATAAAACCACTTCCGTTATTTTCGTCTGCTAGAGGAACGTATTTACGCTTGCGTCCTGCAAATAATACCGTATACGACGACGTCTACGTCGCACAATATTACGCCGATTCTCCTGTTCTTACAGTTGAATTCTTTGGTAGACTATCAAATTCCTCTTCTCCGCGTATACCGAAACATGATCGAAATCTTCAAGGTCCGACATCTTGGATAAAGCAGCAAGGTACGCGGCAAGGTTTCAAATTACATCGGTTACCATCGGTTCCCATCGGTTCCCTTCGGGATTCTCACGATTCGTTTCTCTCCTAAGTCACTTCGCCAGGTAGATTAGGAAATTCAACAATTATTATCGCATGAACAGATATTTGAGTACGCAAAAACGTATTTGGATACAACTTTCTCAGTAGAGTACAAGCAGAGAACGACTTTTACGGTCTAATGCGTTCATATATTCGAGCCTAAAAGTATTGTGTCTTTGTTATGTTGGAGAAACTCAGTTTCTTAAGCTAACTTAATTATACGCCCTGGACTGCAGCGAAAACAAATCTATCATAACCGTAAGTTATTACCTTTTGAATATTGTTATATAATTAAAACACAAAATTAAATAATTCGTATTGATTAAATTTTATATTACTTTATTAACACTATTAAATAAATTAAACTAATTTATCTTAAAGGGTACATTGCCAATTTGAAGGTTTATTAAATTGTATTATATATTAATACATTAGGAGGGTAAAAACATGGCCACCGCTAGAGTGATTTTGTAATTCCTGGTTTTCGGTAAACCCACACTTCTAATGGTCGGTTTCCTCATTTTATTAGGATCTCGTATATTGAGGTTCGTTGCGACCTCTAGACCGATTCAGATGAACTGCTATACCTAATGGTCCGATTTTGCTAATTAACGAAATTGACTCTACATATCTAATAGCTTTCTATATGCCAATTTTATTTTCGATTAGGCCTAAACAAATTGCGGTCACTGGAGCGTTAAAGTATATATATCTCTATCAATAGTAATTCTGCCCGAGGGCAGGTCTACCACTGCAAACATAGCATTTCCATGCTATGATTTGCAGCTTTACAAGGGAATTGTAGATGTAGTAGCTTCCCGTTGCTTTCCACACCTGTGAAGGATGATAATGATAAGGATGGATGATTTTCGGGAACAGTTGGGCCCTAAGCGTCCTGACATTTGTCTTACAGGTGAGGAAGAACCCTGAAAAAACCTCACCCAGGAAGCTTGTCCCGACCGAGGATCGAACCCTGGCCCGTTGCGTGACAAGGCATCACGCTACCTCGAGACCACAGCGGTGGACTATATATATATATTAATTAAGCAGCTTACGGAATACATTGAAAACTTTCGACTCGTGATATAATCTCAAATGTAAACGCGTCTGTAAACACGAATTCCAAATATGCTTAATATAAGATAAAATGGTCCCACTGCAGGCCTTAGGATGTCCTTGGGGTAGTATGAGGTAACACTCCCACGTTTATAGACAATGCGCCCGAGATATCGCCCAAATTATGAGCCTTGCGTGACAATGGTCTTTACCCAACAACATAATTTGGTACTCATTTCCGTTAGAGGGCGAATCGACTCCAGGACCACCAGAGGGTTTTAGGGTAGTTTAAAAATTCTGACCGCACCACGACTGAGACCTCTGCCTTGTAGCGTATTGCCTTAACCGACCACGCTACGGCGTGTTAAATTATAATCATATTAATTTTCTGGCTTAGGAGTTAAGGCCAATTCTGTCCTCGCATTGAAATTGATTCCACCTGTCTCTAGGATTCTCTATATATTTTCTGCCTTCAGGTTTACATTTATATCTTGAAGGAATACTTGTTGTCCAACAGGATAACTGTGCGATACACCGCACCCTCCGGACTCAAAGATTGCTTCGGGAAAGCGTGATTTTCATTACTTGGATCACCCTCCCATGTCATCTAGTATGAAGCGATAGAATACGTGTGGACGAGAATGAAGGCAACTTTACGCTTCAAATGGCTAGGACCATACCGGAGGCAGGACAACTTGTGAAATAGAGTTGTTGATGCATGGGAAGAGGTGACATTGAATCAAAACTTTTCTAGAATCTCGTGAACTCCATGCCGTGACGAATGCGTGCTGTCAAAGATGTAGGCCGTACGTGGACTAGCTATTAGTTCCACAGTTTATTCATTTTATCTATTTATTTATATTTTTCATATATTTTTGTGTATTACCTCCAAGTATGACTTTTATTTTAAATTCGCTAAGTCCGACCTCATAATAGCCCCAGATATAGGGCAAGTAAGCAATTTCACATAACCTACAGTGTGTTGCCTTTAAAATAAACGACGTTCTTCCTCTATTTTAAACTGATTTTCTAAACGTGATTTTGATGGGAACAAATTTTCTTCTAATCCTGCAATAAAAACAATGGAAAATTCTAATCCTTTTGATAAATTAACAGTCATTAATGAAACTTTTTTTTCATTTTTTCATGAATGCTAAAATGTTCTATAGTATAGATGATAATATTATAAAATTTACTAAATCACAAGTTGGTTTCATTATCCTTGATAACGTTTTATTTTTAAGGGGGGTAGAATTTAAGTTAAAAACAAAAAATCAAATGCAAATAGGAAAGATAAAACTATATAATTAAAAAAATAAAATAGCTCCACCGCGAACCGAACCTTAGACCTCTTGTACATGAAGCAAGTACTATAGCACTGAGCTACATGTTAAGCTATCATTTCGGCACTGAGGGTTGGTTTCACCAATAGAGGTAACTGTATTACGTGAGTGTAAGCTATGGATTATATAGAGAGAAAACTAGCATAATACAGTTACCTCTGTTGGTAAAACTGACCCTGAATGTGCATATTTCACTGGAGAACAATAACTGAACATTATGTTGTCTTCTCATACAATTCGTATTCTTGTGAACCGGGCGTTAAAACTTGGTATTTTAACGACCAAGAGTCCGCACAATCTTTCTGAGTGGCAGTGTACATCCTTTCACTCTTAAAGAAACCTCTCTCAGCGACTTGTAATTTTATTTTGTCTCGTTCTTTAACTATCTACAATTCACTTCCAAACATCAGCATTTGTAGTCACTGTATTTAAAATTTTAATTTTATGTCTCTTCTTGTTTTATTTATAAATGTTTCATTTATTGAGTTACATATCCATTGGAATTTATTTATTTTAATTATCTGCGGTCTATTTCTTAATTTATATTGCAACTTAATAAATGAAATAGAACGCTTCATACATTATAAAAATATACAATAAATACATAATATAAATATAACTACATTTTAATATAATATAATGTAATATAATATAATACAATACAATACAATACAATACAATACAATACAATACAATACAATACAATACAATACAATACAATACAATATAATATAATATAATATAATATAATATAATATAATATAATATAATATAATATAATATAATATAATATAATATAATATAATATATATATATATATAATATAATATAATATAATATAATATAATATAATATAATATATATAATATAATATAATATAATATAATATAATATAATATAATATAATATAATATAATATATATAAATATAATATAATATAATATAATATAATATATATAATATAATATAATATAATATAATATAATATAATATAATATAATATACTATAATATAATATAATAATATAATATAATATAATATAATATAATATAATATAATATAATATAATATAATATAATATAATATATAAATGTCTAAAAACAAACTCCTAGCTGTATGTATAATATACTGGCAATACTAGTTCTTATCTATGGGAGCGATGCATGGATCCTGCGAAAACATGATGAAGTAAAATTGCAGCTAATGAGATGAAATGTATCCTCCGAACATCAGGCTGTAACAGGTGGTAAAAATTATTATATTCTAAACGAATTGAATACGATGCCTATCTATCAGCATCAACAGAACTGGCGTCAACATGTGGACTTTATGTCCAGATCGTGGATTCCTATGACCATTTTTTTAGAGTTGCGACCAAATAATAAAATAACGTAGGGCGGACTAGGAAGAGTTGATGAAGAAATGTCTTATTATCCGTGTAACAGTTAATTAAGAACTACAAAATGAAAGTTGTAAGATGATGTGTTTATGTGTATAGTAAATTAACATCTAACTTACTTGCAAGCGATTTTCAGTTTTTAATAGCAAGCAAGTATGCGTTTGTAGGTGTGTTTCAGTGCCTACGCATTGCACTTTTTGTACTTTAGGATCCTCAATCTGTGGATATACATTTACTAAACGCAGCACTTTGGCAGACCACGTTGCATATTTGTATGGTGTACAAAGAGGAGTGTATGTTTAAATTTTCTATGTGAGTAGGACAGGGAGGGAAAAGGTGAAATCCGCTTCCAGAACATTGGCTACTCCCGTCGAACGACAATAAGAGACTGTCAGTTTTCACGTCATCACCAGGCGAATGAATGCCGACATATATATATAAGTATACTTGGAGAGATTTCGAATTTAACCCAGAAATTTGATGTGAAATAATTAATTATTAAAAATCGTAAGCACTAAACCTCCTAGCCCCAATATTGAGATTTTTACAATTTCAATTTCTATCTCTGCTTGGTAGTCTAGAGTCAGGCACGTTCTTATATGGGTTAGTGCAGCGGACAGAGTTAATAATGTTGAATATGAAAGTAATAGTTGAAAATAAAGTCCAATATAACTTTTAATGATATTGGTTTATATATTTTTATTTTTTTATATAATCTATTAATGGAATTAGAGTGATTCCTGAAGATAAATTTGAAAATATAGTTGGTGATGTTGAGGTAGAAAATGAGGCAAAAATAATTTATCCAAGTTGATATTAGAATATACTTCTGCAGCTAAAGTGTATTGTAGGCTTTCTTAAAATATGTACTTTTGTTCTTCTTTAACAAAAGTGTCTAGTTTCATTAATATCATTTTTTTAACGTTGAAATGTAACTTTTATGTCGAATTCAGTTTTTTTTAATTGAGTGTCGTATGTTAATATTCATATACAAATGGTGGGAATATAATTTATGTTATAAAATTAAAATTTTACATAAGTTATAATAGGATACTTTCTATCTTTTAGCATGTAGTGTAATGTTTTAATATTGTTCAGTTCTTTATAACATTGTAAGGCGCTAATGCCCTGTATTTTTTAGGCGCCCAAAAACACTACTAATCACTAATCACTTCCATTGATCAAGGTCTAATTTAAAATTGACTTTACCCAGACGAATTTGGAAACAGATGAGAGTAGCTTGATGATAAAGTAAAATCTCTCACAACAATGTCTGCGAGGCCCGCGCAATCAATATTCCTGGCTGATGGAATTTCCTGGAGCGATAGAGGATGTAGCAATCTCCTTCAAGCAAAACATTTGTTACATCCCCACACGTCAGAGACAGTTCTGTCACCTGTGATCTGTTCTTCCATTCGTCTGATTAAGGCCACTCTCTTGTATTATACAAACTTAGAGATTACCTATGTTTTAGAATAAGTAGATTAGTCTGTGCCACTTTTGCTTTATTTTTTTATTTTAAATATGTAGCTATTGGAACTTAATGATTGCAATATTAAATAAATTTACAATTTGAATTAACATTAGTCAATTATTGATATCCACAATTTTCATAAGTAATGTCACGAGGTATTTCCAAATCATCGATAAATTCACGAGTCACGAAGTGACGATTAAATTTATCTAGAAGATTTGTAAATCAAGCGTGGCAGTTGTTAGGAATATTCAACGAATAAAATTAAGCTTCTTACTAAAATATCATCATTTGAATATAGTTACCGGTATTTTAAAATATGTATATATTTAATGTAAACGGCGATGTTTGAGAACAAATCAGAATTGTGATGTTATGTTTGTTCACTGCAATTTTATCATATTATTTATAGCCAAATAGGATCACAATATTGTAAGAATGCATCCTAGTGGATAATGATGAAACATACCAAACTGTATATTATAATCAACATTATAGGTTATTAGTTGATTTTTGGTAAACAACTCAATAAAATAAAGGAATCTGTTCATTATTTGCTACATTTAATGTATTTGTTGGAGAGTCAGTACTTCAAAATAGTGCTCGGACCTGTTGATAATATTAAAAAGGAGGAGCTTTCTTTTCACAAAAAGAGGAGCTGATAAAGAGAAATCGATAAATAGCGAGCTGAAACACAACTGTCATTGACTTAGGCTTTCACGGCCGGAGTTACTATGATGATCTTGCAGAAGATTTCCGGGCTGTTAGCCGTGGTCTTGAGGCTTGTAGTTCCCCAGCGTTTCGCCAGAGACTGCGTCCGGCATCCTCAAGGGTTGTCTTGAGACTGTCTGTGGCGAAACGTTGGGGAACTACAAGCCTCAAGGCCACGGCCAACAGCCCGGAAATCTTCTGCAAGATCATCATATAACTGTCATTGTATGTAAAACAAAATTCATTGAAACATGTTTGGTCATTGACTACCATTTGGGGCATGAGTTAATAGTCAAAGTAAATGCCCAGTATGTTAAAGTATAAATTTCGAGGGTGATCGTGTAAAGGGTAATGCCAAATTAACTCTGTTTTCAGGAGAGCAAAAACACACTTTTTTATCTTTGTCATAAACACCGATATAACACCTTCATCACATGATATCGAGCAATGCAAACGCGCATTCGGTGGATGTAAAAATTTAATCCTTTTCTTCTCAGGAAATACATGATCGTGTACAGTTTACTAGTACGTATTCCAATGTAACTTAAGGGCCAGTTTCACCAACAGAGGTAACTGTATTACACCAGTTTTTCCTCTGTATAATGCATAGCTTAAACTGGCCTAATACAGTTGCCTCTGTTGGTGAAACCGATCCTAATTCATACTTAACACACTTTACATGAGCACTCATCAATTCTCCATCCCTACTTGGTGTTATTTTGTCTAAATTTCAATTTGCATTTTTGTTGCCTGTTAGTAAGGGACAGTGTTGGATCATGCAAAAGGAACGCTTGAATTTATAGATTAAGAATTATTTTAAAATCAAGATATTTAACATTTCATAAATTTATACATGATATTATTTCTGGTATAATTTTTGTAACCCTCCACGGTATCTTTACCTTTTCGTGGTGGAGTGGCTTGTGTGCTTAAATGATCCCGAGAGCTATGCCGGCGGTAGCATTGCTGCCAATAGGGTTACCCATGTCGGACTGGTCGAAGGTGATAAGCCAGACGAAAAAAAGTACTTTGGTCGAAGGAGTGACGATTTTTCACCGTAAAAATACAACCGTCAAGAAATGCGGACATGGGTTCAACTGGGGTAAAATTTTCCGGAGGTCAAATAGTCCCCCATTCGGTTCTTCGGGCGGGGACTATTTCAGAGAACCCATGCCAAAGGCTGAATGATTTGAGGGAGGTAGATTATACAGGGAATGATTGGAAGGCATTAGCTCAGGATAAGCATGTATGGAGAGCTTATGTCCGCGCGGCCATGAATCTACGGGTTCGATAGAGCCAGTGAGTAAGTAAGTATAATTTTTGTAAAATATAAAAGTACTTGGCTTCTAATGTCCTTTATACCCTCTGTATAAGTTAAACAAATATTTGGAAACCTAAATTATCACTAGTTACTCCTATAATATGTAACACACGATAACGGAATACAGTTTATATAAACTATGTAAAATTCCATTTAGATCCAACCGAATATATTTTTTCTATCTACCCATATGTCTTCTTAATTACCTCTTTTCCAAAGGTCTCCTAATGAAAAATTTTAAACAATTTCTACTGTCACCCATGCGAGCTACGTGGCCTACCTCTTCTAGACTTACCAATATTAAGAGAACAATAAAATGTATGGAGATTCCACCATTCCCCATTCTCATCTCTTATAGGACAGAATGCTTGACTTAAGATCTTATTTTATAATAAGTTGAGCTTATTTTATTCCCTATATATAAATGGCTATGTGTAATATCAGAGACATGATCATCGTTTTCTAGGAACACATATAGCTGATATCGCAAGGAATAAAATTTTATTTTCTTGATAGAAGCATGTCTGTTATAATTTGAATAGACTTTACTACTATGAGTACACGGCATTTAAAGATAGAGACATTTGAGTATGTTCCTGGATGCCTGGATAGCTCAAACGTAGAGTGCCATCTCACAAAGCAGGAGATCCTGTGTTCAAATTCCGGTTCAGGCTGACATTTTCACTTCAGTTGTATTAATTGTTACATGCGGATGGCCTGCCCGAATATATTTTTCAATATTACGTTCGTACGTTTAGTTGATATAGAACGAAAAAAAAAAATCCCATCATATCTTCTTGGTACAACCAACCCTGCTGTAATGTAAATAGAGTTCATTTCTTTGTATACACATGGTTTAAATATTTTTTTGTCTGTTCCTGGATGTGTCAATTGCATAGGAAGTGTGTCACCGCGCGAAACTGCAAATCTTGGTTCAAATTCCGGTTCAGGCAGAAAATGTTCTTTTACTTGTATCGATTTATAAATTTTAATATATCGATTAAATTAAGAAGGACAAGTTATATAGTATCCGCTGTCGATTGGAATTTCTAAAAAAAAGTTGGTTAGACTTATAATAATAATAATAATAATAATAATAATAATAATAATAATAATAATAATAATAATAATAATAATAATAATAATAATAATAAGAATAATAATAAGAATAATAACAATAATAATAACAATAATAATAACAATAATAACAATAATAATGACAATAATAATAACAATAATAACAATAATAATAACAATAATAATAATAATAATAATAATAATGCTTTATTTATTCTGGCAGACTTAAGGCCATAAGGCCTTCTTTTCCACTCAACCAGCACATATACAAATAAATATTTGACAAATATAGATATACACTATACTAATTATAAACAGTTAAACATACATTAAATGTAGCAATGTAAATTTCATGTACAAACAACATTTTATAGGATAATAACAATAATAATACTTACGATAATAATAATAATATAATATAAATATGATAAATTATACGAGAAACACCAATCAATATATATACCTTACACTGGATCATAATGATGTCGAGGTTAGAGCAAATATAAATTTAGATTTCTTTTAAAAGATGCCAATGTCCGGCAGCCCCTTATTTCTTGTGGTAGGGAATTCCACTTATACGAATGTGTGTAGACCTAAATGGCACAAGGAGTAGTGTGCGTGTAAGCAAACAGTTTTCGGACAGTTTTTTAAATTCGCAATGGGTTAAAGCAAGGATATGCACTATCTCCTCTACTATTCAATTTTCTATTAGATCATGCCATCAAATCTTTAGAGAATGAAGAAGGCCTACAACTCAATGGTATTAATAGACGGTTAGTTTATGCTGATGATGTAGAATTATTGAGCGATAGTGAGGAGATACTCAAGACCAACATGCACACTCTACTGAGTAACACTAATAAATTGGGACTGGAAGTAAATACCAATAAAACTAAATGAATGGTTACACATAGAAATAAATTATGTAATGGAAATCTTTAGAGAATGAGGAAGGCTTACAACTGAATGGTATTAATAAGCTGTTAGTTTATGCTGATGATGTAGTACTACTGGCCGATAGCGAGGAGATACTAAAGGCCAACACGCACACACTATTGAGTAACACTAAGAAATTAGGACTGGAAGTAAATATCAGTAAAACTAAATATATGGTCACACGTAGAAATACATTATATAATGGAAATGGACAGCTAATGACAAATGAGGGAAATTTTGAGGAATTGGCTGAATTCAAATACCTAGGAACAATAATCACAAATAGGAATGAGATGCACAAAGAAATTAAACATAGGCTCAATTCTGGAAATGCATGCTATTATGCATTGCAGAGACTTTTGATGTCCCAACTCCTTTCAAAAAACGTTAAACTGAAAATATAAAACTATTATTCTACCAGTTATATTATATGGGTGCGAAACATGGACTCTTACTTTAAGGGAGGAAAGGAGATTACGAGTATTTGAGAATAAAGTTCTTAGGAAAATTTTTGGACCAAAGAGAGATGAACAGACAGGTGAATGGAGAAGACTACATAACAATGAACTACACGGTCTTTATAGGAAGCCAGATATAATAAGAACAGTTAAGTCCCGTAGACTGCGATGGGCAGGACATATTGCGCGTATGGGGAATGAAAGACGTGCATGGAAACTTCTTGTAGGAAAGCCAGAAGGAAAACACCCAGTTGGTAGACCAAGAATGAGGTGGGAGAACAACATTAACTATGATTTGAGGGAAGTCGATTATACAGGGAATGATTGGAAAGCATTAGCTCAGGATAGGGATATATGGAGAGCTTATGTCCGTGCGGCCATGAACCTACGGGTTCGATAGTGCCAGTGAGTAAGTAAGTAAGTAAGTAAATGGAAATGGACAGCTAATGACAAATGAGGGAAATTTTGAGGAAGTGGCTGAATTCAGATACCTTGGAACATTAATCACAAATAGGAATGAGATGCGCAAAGAAATTAAACATAGGTTCAATTCTGGAAATGCGTGCTATTATGCATTACAAGGACTCTGGACGTCCCAACTCCTTTCAAAAAACGTTAAACTGAAAATATATAAAATTATTATTCTACCAGTTGTAAGATATGGATGCGAAATATGGATTCTTAATTTAAGGGAGGAAAGGAGATTACGAGTATGTGAGAATAAAGTACTTAGGAACATTTTTGGGCCAAAGAGAGATGAACAGACAGGTGAGTGGAGAAGACTTACATAATAGTGAATTACATGGTCTTTTTAGGGAGCCAGATATAATAAGAACAGTTAAGTATCGTAGACTGCGATGGGCAGGGCATGTGGCATGAATGGGGATTGTAAGACTTGCATGGAAGCTTCTTGTAGGAAAGCCAGAGGGAAAACACCAAGTTGGTAGTCCAAGAATGAGGTGAGAGAATAACATTAACTATGATTTGAGGGAAGTAGATTATACAGGGAATGATTGTAAAACATCAGCTCATACTGTTTTTTTTTTGTTTACACTGTATATTCCTTCTTGTTTTACCTTCTTGTTAACTTTATTTGTCCCGCGCCGTAGCCGAGCGGTTAAGGTAGGAAGCCTTGGCGCAGAGCTACGGGACTTGCGCTGGTTCGAGTCTCCATGGGGGAAGAAATTTTCTCATGGTATTTCGGCCAGTATGGGACCGGTGCCCACCCAGCATCGTGAGGCAATTGGGTAGCTACAATAAGTAGCGGCTCCAGGTTGAGGAACCAGCTATAACGGCTGGGGGACTCGACATGCTAACCACATGTCACCCCTACACTGGCTGTTGATCATCTACCTCTGTGATTGACACATGTGGATGTGAAGGGCCAGCAGCCGGCTGGTAAAAGGGCAACTGCTGAAAAGTGGAAAGACCCTCAATCGGAATCGTTAACTTTATTTTATTCTCACATATAGACACAAGGACAGGACCACACCCAGACCCAAGGTAGAGATTTAAAATCCCCTACCCCGCCGGGAATCGAACCCGGGTCGCCTGAGTGGAAGGTAGGGACTCCACCGACTACGCCACGGCCACGGACGCAATGATAAGCAGTATAAAGAGATCAAATAAAAATATATGTAAACAATTATGCTCTTTAATTCATGTGTTATAGGCGCTTTAATTCTTTCCAATTAATGGGGAGATATTAATAAACAACATTGAGACATGATTAATTGAAAACGTTTTGAGCAAGATTCGTATTAAATAAAATGAAAAGGAAAGAGAAATGTAATATATTGTTAGTGGTTTGCGTGTGTTTGATGTCAAAGGCGATTGTGCACATGTTATTGCAGAGGTTAGATGGAATGAAGCTCTGTGTAAACACAATACACAGTAACTACCTCAAGACATCAACATTTCAACTGTTCAAAACCGTTTCCATGGCAACAGACCATCTACATTAAAGTGAATGTTAGAAACAGCAACATCTGAATTCTAGGCTACGTAGGTAATACATGGTACCTTTATATTCACAACATTCATATCATCAATCTCGGTGGACTGGTGGTTATCATGCTCGCTTCGTCTTCTGGTTTTACTTACTTAATACAGGCTTTCCACTTTACAGCAGTTTGCCTTTGATTCCTGCTTTCCAGAGATTCCTATCTTCCCATTGACCATTGACCATCTTCCATACCCCTCATCATAATGACATCATATATTCCCTCATACCATGCTCTTCTACTTCTCCTCCTATTCCTTCTGCCTGGTACCATCCAATCCAACACCTGTTTAGGCCACTGGTCTTCCGACATCCGTTGTACATATCCATACCACTGTAGAGCTCTCTTTGTTATCCTGTCGATAACAGTTTCTTGTGCATCCATTTCTTGTCTGATATATGTATTTCGAATATGTTGTAGTCTGGATATTCTCATACTTCTCCGTAATCCACCCATTTCTGTCGCCAAGATTCTTTTCTGCATCCTTTCATTTATTGTCCAGCTTTCTGATCCATATGTAAGTATACTTTCTATTATTGTCTGTATAATCTCTTTTTTGTTTTTCTGGTCAAATTTCTATTCCATAAAAGACCATTCAAGGATCTAATCGCCTTCCTTGCACAATTTACTCTGTTAATATATTTTTCACAAGTACCAGATTAATCTATTATAGATGAAAGATATTTAAATTCTTCAACACATTTAATCTATTATAGATGAAAGATATTTAAATTCTTCAACACATTTAATTTTCATATTATTTATTTGTAGGTCTTCTGAATTTCCTCCGATTACCATATATTCTGTTTTAATATAATTTATCTTCAGTCCACCTACCTCAAATGCATCGATCAACTTTCTGATCATATATTCTATATCTTCTTTATCTTGTCCTATTATAATCTGGTCATCAGCGAATAATAAATTGTGCAGTAAATGGCCATTAATGTTCATTCCCATTCCCCTACATGTCTTATTCCATTTCATTAATACATCTTCTAAATATATCTAGAACAATGTTGGTGACATCCCGCATCCTCTTCTGGATTTTAAGAGCGTAAAAATCCTGATCACGACTTCCTTTGGAAAGGATCATTTAGGGCACGCTAAAGAACCTGATGTCTGAAAAAACTACCTCTTAGCTAAATGATTTGGTCCTATCACTTTCAGCTTTGAATTGTAATGACTTCGGCTATCAAAAAATGTCTTTAAATAAACATTCAACTATGGCAATTAATTAATTTTTGGATCCATTACATAAGCGATCTGCATGTTTGCCTGTCATGTGTTAAGTCCTGGTGACCTTCTGCTAGACTAAAAACTATTTCATTTGGTCATTTGGCCGCGTATACGGCATCTATGTTTGGTCTTTTTTCCACGGCGAAGGCTCTTTGAAGCATGATGAATAGACTTCAACGTTAAAAACGATCGGATACATATGTGATTACAAATATCCGGATCTTTACAGAATTATTGGATATTTATTTTAAGGATTCTCCACCAATCATCAACTTTAATGAGATAAAAAATTATCATAAGACGTCACGAGTTATTTCTAAATCAAGAGTGGCATTTTTGTTAGGATTATCTAACGAATATAATTAAGCTTTTTACTCAAAAAAATTATTTAAGTATAGTTACCGGTATTTTAAAATATTTATATATTTTATGTAAACAGCGATGCTTGAAAACAAATCAGAAATGTGTGGTTATGTTTCATTTGTTTATTTACTGCAACTTAGTCATATTATTTATTGCCAAATATGATCACAATATTGTAAGAATGCGCCCTAGTGGAGAAAAAAATTAAACACATCTAACTGCCAACATTATAGGCTATTAATTTATTTTTAGTAAACAACTCAGTGAAATCATTATATAAAAACACAATTATTGAACTCACGATTATCAAATGTGTAGTTCGAAGGAATCTGTTCATTATTTGCTATATTCAATGTATTCGTTGAAGAGTCAGTCACGGCAAAATAATGCTCTGACCTGTTCAGAATATTGAAAAGGAGGAGTTTTCTTTATCACAAAAGCAGGAGCTGGTAAAGATAATTCGATACAGAGCGAAGTGAAACACGGTTGCTGTTGGTTGTAAAACAAAATTCATTGAAACGTGATTGGTCGTTGACTATCATTTGGGCCATGAGTGAAATAGTCCTTAAAATGAAATCTTAAAAATTATTTACGTTGTTGCTGACTTTTTTAAC
This sequence comes from Diploptera punctata, assembly GCA_030220185.1. Taxonomy (NCBI): domain Eukaryota; kingdom Metazoa; phylum Arthropoda; class Insecta; order Blattodea; family Blaberidae; genus Diploptera; species Diploptera punctata. Next base: position 2,086,634 of record JASPKZ010003831.1, on the reverse strand, counting down.
ACCCAGTGTTCTGCTTATAACAAAATGATGGAATTACAATCCTCATTTTTCAGCCTATGTTAATGTTTGGAACTTAACTTTTATTTACGCGTAAGTTATGCAAGAAGATGTTTGCTTTGGCAAGTGTATGTTGAACATCTTTACAAAAAACATCATCTGTCAATAATACGTACTAACATTTGAACTTTGTCTGTATGAACTTAACAAAATTACAGAAGAATATGGATTGAATATATCTACAGAGAAAACAAAAATTATGGCATTTCAAGGTGTAGATCCTGTCACAAGTAAAATTGTACTGAACAATAAAATTTTGGAGCAGGTGAATAATTTTACATATTTCATATGAGGAAGATAAGGATGTAAATGCAAAAATATCTAAATTTTTAAGAACTTTAGGGTTAATAAATTCTATCTTCAAGTCACAATTAGTCCAAAAACATTCAAGAATAAAGTGTATAAAACACTGGCTTTTCCAACTCTTTTGTATGGTAGCGAAGTATGGACGTTAAAACAGAAGAATATACAGAGACTTAAATGTGCTTAAATGAGATACCTTCGGAGGACTACAGGATACGCACTACTAGATCACAAAAAAAATGAAGACATCTTAGAAGAATTACACATGGAACCTTTAGAAAACAAAATTTCTGATTATAAGTCAAGATGGATGCTACATGTTCATCGAATGGAAGATCACAGGATACCCAAACAAATGTTAAGATATCAACCTGCAGAAAGAAGAAGACCAGGACGTCCACTCAAAAGACTTCTGGATGGTGTTTCTCTTGAGGCCAAAACAGGTCAACAAATGGCCTAAATTCGTGAATGTACTATGATGATGATGATGATGATGATGAACATTTGAACTTTGTTAACTAAATGTTATAATTCACGATTTTCAATTAATAGCATACAAGTTAATGACGAAACAACATCTACATGGTCTAAGGGATACATCATTGATTCTTATGGAGTGAACCCGATTTAGTTGAAAGTTTTTAGTATTTTCCTCAATATTAGCCAAAATGTCAGAAAACTTTAGCCCTAACGAATAATCTAATCCAGTCAATACTGTATTCCCCATATCGAGAAATGGGTTCTCTCTGCCAAGAGTTTCTTAACGAAGTTAATGTAATTATGCATATTTCCCTACAGATGTCGGCGAGTGACATGTGGTTAGCATATCGCATCAAAGAGACATCTAGTAGGCAATTAAGTTATTGTTTTGATGGGAAACACCGATTATATGTTTCTAAGAAGCACTAATTTAGGATTAAGATTATTTTGCGAGCCCGAAACTCATTACCCACGATTAACGTCCATCCCGGAGGACTGGTCCTATAGATTTTCCATCCTAAAAAATACATCGACCCCGACCCTCGAGATCTGAGGCAAGGAATTTAACCTTTATATCACCGAGGCTGATCTCTGTTAAATGCAGTAGAGATAACTAGTTCACAACGGTAGAATTATCACAGTTTTATGAAAGATCAGTATGTGCCATCCGTTAAGGAAAAAAAAAATCTTGTAACAAAAACAAAATTTGTTCTAAATGCATTATTAATTTTTTGTTAATTAAGGATTCATGCATCTTTAAAATATATATTTTTTCAGATATATTGAACAAGTCAGTCTGAAATAATTTATAAATAATTCCGGGAAAATACCCCTATTACCATAATATTATCTAGAACTACTCAAGGAAGGGCTATGACATTTTCAAGCCATTCAGCTGAATATATGATGAAGCTCATGTTCAGATAAGTTAAATAGTCCTTCGAAAAACATATTTTCACGAATAAGGTTGTAACCATTTTAAATTTGATTTATACATGCAAGAAGGTCCCATGTGTTAGTAATAAATATTTTTATGTAAACCTCAATTTGGATAGAGATGGAGGTTACAAACTTTTTTTTTCTGGGCGGCTATTCAATTCTAGCATTCAAATCTCCTTATATTGTGATTTGTACTTTCTCATTTGTTTTAGGTACCTCTTATTTCTTGCAATGTGTTGTACAACTGTTCCATTTCTTTTTGTGGTTTCACATATTCTGGTGCTCATATGTACCTGTTTCAGTGAAAGTGTTTTCAAGACCTTCAAATTCTTCTAAAATTTTTTTTGTTAGACGAAATCATGTTTTACAATGTGATATTTTACACATTCATGAATTAAATTTCTTACTTCCCCTATAGCTCTTCGATTTTTATTGACAGTAGGTGTTTATGAATGTTTAATAATCATTCGATTATGTTATTCTGTTTTTCCCTCCATGTTTCATATATAGTTCAAATTTTTACTTTGAACTTTTTGTAATACTTCTGTGATATTTTATTTTCCTTTAATTGATCTATCGTTCCAGCATCCAATTTTTTTCAATTTTTTTTTCCTTTCCTGGTTGCCTTCGTGTTATCTGTCCGGTTTTATCTTTGATTGATTCATTAAATAATTAAAATTTTACATTGTGAAACCATCTCTCTTTAGTCTGGACGTAAAATGAAATGGACACATCGATCGCGCGGAAAATAAAATAACAGAGAAGAGAGTACGAAAAAGGTACTAAAACTAAGGATAAACAAAGGAGACCGAAGACTATGGAAGGACACAATAACAAGAATGGATGCAACAAGCTCCAAGAAAAAAAAATAAAAAAACAGAATAAAATGGAGCAGTTATATTTTGAAGAAGAACATGTCCTTAATTAACACAAAATAATTTATTAGTGTTAGGTACTTAGAATCAGATATATGATTTGGTTTATTACTTGTGACTTTTACCCCTCTTCGTAACCGACTTAATTTGAATGTTTTCTCTCACTTTAGAGGCAACAGGACTATGGATCGGAGCACTATTTCAATGCCACAACGTGCAGTGTGGCGAACGGACACTTCAATTTCCCTATTCACACTCCATTTAAAAAGATAAAGAGACCCCATTACAGATTTTAGTTGGTCTTCAGACAGTAAAAATTTAAAGGTTTCAGCTTTGCAAATAATTGTCATGAAATGCCAACCCTGCGTGACAGCAGTATTCCAGTACTATGCGTCTGTTACTTAATTCAGATAGATCTTGTATCGGCCCCAGTGCCATTTTACCTCCAGAAAATTTAGGCCAATTTAAAATACCGACCCCATCGAAAATCGAACCGATACACTTTTCTACTTGTGGCATATTCCCTTAACTCGACAGAAGTACGTATTACAGACCTATGACATCTCATTTTAGTCCATTTTGGACTTAACACTCTTTACACAGAAAATACACATATCTGTGTTAAAAATTCCTCACTAAGTGAAGACTGAAATACGAAATGAAATTAATTATTTTTTTTTGTTTAGGAATATTCCACAATACTGTGTTTCTCCTTCAACCCAAAGTGATTTGTCGCCAGAGGTTCCTGTATAAAGCATCTTCTTCCCTCAAATCTCTAGCTTCCATACTTCTCTTCATTCCATCCATTCATCATTCTCTAGGCTTGCCTCTTCCACTTCTTCCATTAGCTTTCCAATTAAGGATTTTCTTTAGTATTCTCTTTTCTTCCATTCTTATGAGGTGTTCATACCATTTCAAACGTTTTTATTTTATTTTTCCTAATATGTTTTTTTTTTCAAAATTGCATAATTTCCCTTAATGTGCTGTTTCTGACCTTATTCCTTCTTGAAATTCTTGTCCGTCCCGCGCCGTAGCCGAGCGGTTAAGGTAGGAAGCCTTGGCGCAGAGCTACTGGACTTGCGCTGGTTCGAGTCTCCATGGGGGAAGAAATTTTCTCATTGGTATTTCGGCCAGTATGAGACCGGTGCCCACCCAGCATCGTGAGGCAATTGGGTAGCTACAATAAGTAGCGGCTCCAGGTTGAGGAACCAGCTATAACGGCTGGGGGACTCGACATGCTAACCACATGTCACCCCTACACTGGTTGTTGATCATCTACCTCTGTGATTGACACATGTGGATGTGAAGGGCCAGCAGCCGGCTGGTAAAAGGGCAATCGCTGAAAAGTGGAAAGACCCTCAATCGGAAATTCTTGTCGATCGCCTCAAAAATTAATTATGAATAATCTGTAAATTGATATTATTTAAATTATTTCTGCTAGTTTCCCTTATAGTAAGAGCTTTCTTTACATAACTAATATTATTCATTAATAGGGAGAGGTTTGTGTTGTAATACTTCTCCAACTTTAAATGGCATCTTGTGAAAGGGGGAGAGATTTCCTATTCTGAATTCGTTGGGAGCTAATTAGTTCAAGTCGTGAGTTTTGAATCTTTGAATGTAAAGTATTCATCGTCATTACTGTCATTTATTCAACACAAATATCTTAGGAGTGTTTCCACTCTTTCGTGTTATCTCAGATTTAACATTCATAAGTGGCTTTGCAAGTTGTATTACTTCATTAGGTCGCAACAAATTAAAGTGTTTTGGAAGACTTATTTGAAAATGCGACTAAATTCAACTATTAGAAAGCATATAAATTATGGTCCACCGCTGTGGTGTAGCATCGCTGCCTCGTACACAGCGGGCTTCGGTTCGATTCCCGGTCAGGAAAACGTTCATGGGGATGATTTATTCTTCACCCGTAAGACATATTAAGGCTCAAACGGTCCTCGAACATCATTTGATCATCATAATCATCATTTTCACCATGTTTAGTATGAATGTGTGCACGAATAGTATAGGGTGTCCCATTCAAACCTCCCACATTTTAATTAATCATAACTAACAAAGTATGTCGAATTATGAAATGAGGCCGATATTAAACGAACTTGAAACTCAAATTTTTATTGCCACACACTAAAACACCTGTATCCTGCTCTAATTTCTTCAATATGTTCTTTTTAAACATGTGTATGAACACCTCCTGATTCTTTTTTAACGCTTCCAGTCGCCAGAAACTTATCAAGCCATGCCTTAATGGTTCCGTCAGGTGCATTTCCTCCATATTCTCTCCGGTAATTTCTTTGCACTGTAATTATTGACTTCGCGTGTGCATACCAGAAAACAGTTTGTGCTCGTTGCTAAGGAGTCGCCAGTTTATTTTATGCCATTATTGTCCAACATGAATTAACTGTAACAATGAAAACACAAATTCGTTCAGTTTTTCTTTCTTTTAATACCAACCTCATTTCATGATTGCGCATACTTTGAGAGTTATGATTAATTAAAATGTGGGAGGTTTGAATGGGACACGATGTATGTTTCGTTTTATGTTTTGTTGTCTTGGATGAAATCCTGACATTCAGCTGATCACTCATTCAGGAAGGACTTTGATATCCTTTTGAGGTATAAAAATGTCCTATCGATACTTTAAGATGCCTCTTCCGACAGCTCGTACCACTGTAAGACCCGGTTGGCTTGTTGAATATAAGCCAAGTAAATGGAATGGAAAACTGCATTATGATTTGGAAATTATTTACTGCGTAGAAATGAACTCTTTCTCCCATGATCACCACGGTATTCTAGATGCGTCTCACTTAGCGAGCCTAGGTTCAATTGCCTTTCTGTACAATTTTCTGATTACAGTTTTCATTTTAGCATTTTCACCAATTGTCAAGAAATGTGAGCCACAATTTCCCTGAAAAATAACCAAAATTATATTTAACATCAATCCAAATTTTACCTCCTAAAATAAAACTTCTTGTGTAACTGGTGATATTTAAATTAGTATATTTAACGGGTCCTTGGTCGTTGAATAAAACCCTCTTCCTCTGTATTTAATATATATATATATATATATATATATATACCACAAAGCGGGTTGTTTTAATATAATACCGGTGTGAATTTTATCAGGATAGGATTTTTTCCATGTAAACAAAATTTCAAAGACATACTGTCAAATGATCTCTCAGCACTTAATGTGATTATGGGTTCATTGTTATTTTATCTTTAATTTTTATAACTCCGCTATGTTTGATATTGAGTTAAGTTACAATATCACGTTCAAATAATATTTTTATTGTTTTTTTTTATTTTTATTATTTTAACATTTTATACAGTAACCTAAACGGCGGTTCAAAATTTATTTAAAAGAATTGGGAGTATTGCTTGTAATCATCTTGTATTTTATATGATTACTTTGATTACATGTTAAAGCGTCTTAGAATAATTCTTGATTAAAATATTGTATTTATAATATATTTTATTACTGTAATTTGACACAACCATCTACCATATGGGAGAAAAATCAAGAGATTATTCTCTGAAGATGACATAATTAGCCTATACATTCCAAAACAGCAATAAACACGCCTTAAGCACACTCATTATATTGCAACATGTCAAGAATATAACACACACACACACACATATATATATACGAAGACATTTTGGTAAACAGATGAGGACAGATACAAAACTAAGATTACATAACATCACATCAAAAGCTGCTCTAAAATACGGAAGTGAAATTTGGATTTTAAATAAAAGAAACTCTCATAAACTTCAAGTAAGCCAAATGCGCTTCTTACGATCATTGTTAGGAGTTAATAGACTGGATCACCAATGGAACACTATTATCAGAGGAAAACTTGGAGTAACAAGTTTAAATGAAGATATACAAAGATACCAACAAGAATGGAAAAATCATCTGAGGAGAATGGCAAGAAATAGACTTCCAAAATTGGCATTCCAATATACCCCAACTGGACATAGGGACCAAGGAAGACCAAAACATCGGTGGAAAGATCAAGACCATCTTCGCTAGGTTTACCGTACAGGCCACATGGCCTAAAACGAATTTGTTCATGATGATATATATATATATCCTCAGCTTGTATCCAAATTAGGGCCGAGGAATGAGATGAGATGAAGCCCCTATATTTATAGAGGTCTGTGAACGACAAGGGTACTGGTCGATCACTCCTGACGCACCGTCACAGGGGCGGATGAACGAAATGGATGAGATGGGAATGGAGAAATGGTGGAATGAAATTTGTGGCAGAGGAAAACGGGAAACCTATATATATATATATGGAAGTTGGTATACCGTGTATTGAAATCCCATTATTATATTGTTTTATAGAATTTTATACTACGTGCTTAATATTGCTTGATAAGGCTAAGCCCAGTTCATCAAATTCAGTTTGTATATTGACAGTGTTTATAACTCATTAGTCACTCGTTTTTATGAGAGGGATGACTTAAGACTGAGGCACGGTTAATTTATTATGAGACTTCAGTATACTCAAGCTATTCCCATCAACTCTCAGTGCAAATAGATCACAGAAGCATTAAGAACTATACCTCACAGGTAGAACACGCATCATTGAGTTAATTTATTTGGCTACATTTTTTCATGTAGTTACTAGACTGTAGTATTATAATATTGTGAAAATAAAAATTGTCTGAACCAGGAATCGAAACGTGGACCTCTACTTCTCCAGACTAGTGTGCAGCCCACTACACCATTCTAGACTTGGCACAAACATTAACAATTCTTTCCATATATACAGATCTGTAATTCTCGTTTCGTCCACGATTTGATACCTGGTTCAGACATTAATGTTTTCTTTTCACAATATCATTATAATATTATAATATGATCCATTATTGGAACTGTGTTAAAATAACAGTATTGGAAAATGTTAATTACTAGACATTCAAAGTGTATTCTCACATTGCGCTGGAAGTAAGATACAGTGGAGGTTAAGTAACTTCATAGTTAATTCATCCACGTCCTTACACCATGTGCAGCAAATGATTTTCCTTTCCAAAGTTACTTAACCAAGCTATGGAGGTTATGTTTATTTCCTTACAGAGTTAGTGTGTGACACCTAGTAGGTAACTAAGGCATTACCTGCTTGGGAAATGCTTATTAAATTTTACTCAGAGGCTCTAATTCAGACTTGAAGTTCTTTTACGAGCCCGAAAATCTTCAGACTAAGGACCCACGGTTTAAAGTTATTCCCGGAGAACTATCAGTTCGATTGTAACATCCTAAAATATTCGTTGACTTCGGCCGGACTTGAACTACGAACCGCTGGACCAGAAGTGACAAACTTAACCCCTAGATCACCGAGCCAATGGACCTTTCCATAATTACAACAAACAAGTCCTTCCATGCGACTGCAGTCCTTTGTCAAAATAGGACAAATTCGTAAGTTCGCTTTGCCAGATTATCGTTTCTGTCATGCAACATGTAGCCTATGTCTGGAAGAATGAACTGATGATACGTAGAGTAAAACTTCTGATTCCCACATTATTATCCAGAGTTTCTCACAGGATAGGTTAAACATTTGACGGACATTTTCCCTCCCCTCCCTTAAGATTGCGTTGGTCGATAAGCTTTTGCACTTGATAAATACAGAGAAGTTTCATGGCACGTCGAGAGATAGAGCTAGTGTTGTACATTAGACAGCTGACAGCTGAGAGCTGAGATAATGGCTTCAGCACGGAATAGAACCCTCCGTGTATCTAAATTCAATGTTAAAGTTGCATTATTAAAACACTCTAGCAGTGATGTACGGTGCGAGTTTTTTAAACTTTAACCTTACTGTAAGAGGTAGTTACTATGTTCATAAGGTTAATTTTGCCATGCACTGTAACGCCCACACAAATAACCCCTTTAACTTACATAGCGTTATAATGCCACGACGTGACTTACATTTGAATATTTCACTAGAATATATTTATTTCTGATGTGTTAACATAACTTTGCTTATTAAACTTTACGCTACAATTCTCCATACATATCCTATTTTACCTCTAATTCTCACTCTGACAGATATTTCACTCCTCTAGTATATTTTGAATTAAAAATTTTAGTTTGAGATGATTAAAAAAATACTAGATAAGACCCGGCGTGCGCTGCTATGCCGAAACAAATGCAAATTAATGTGCTTTTATGTTTAGTTGAATAAGCAAAAGGAAAAATAATTATAAATTTATATTTTTTTAGAGATCGGTCGCGGTGGACTAGTGGTTATGTTCCTTGCCTCTGGTCCCAAGGATCGCGGGTTCAAACCCGGCCGGGGTCGATGGATTTTTTAGGACAGAAAATCCAAGGAGCAAGTCCTCCGGGAGGGACTTCAAGCCGTGGGTCCCGAGTCTGAAGATTTTCAGGCTCGTAAAAAATCCTTAAGCCTGAATGAAAAGGCCTCTAAGCAACATTTACCGAATTTTCCCGTCCTAGTACTACCTTGGTTTCCTAGATGTCAGTATGAGGCGGAACGCTGACCACGGACCATTCAAAATTACATCTATACGAAAACAAGTGTAATTAAATTAATATATGGTTCAAATTCTTCCCTGTAGGGGAGAGCGCCTAAATCTCTGTAAAAGGAAAAACAAGGGCTTACAATACAATATGTTTTATATAACCCGTGCTGATTACTCGGCGCTACACGAGAATCTACTTATCCCGATCTTCTTGACATAAATCAGCTGAAATACGAAAATTAATGTGTTTTATGTTTAGTTAAATAAGTAAGAGGATAAATGTATACCGTAATTATTTTTAGATACCCTGAGCTGTTTACCCGTCGTTGCCCGGGAATCTACCCATCCCAATCTTCTTGGCATAAATGAGCTGAAAGATAAAAATTAATGAACTTATGATTAGTTGAATAAGTGAAATTAAAAATAATTATAAATGTATATCGTAATTATTTTAAGATTCCCGTGCTGATTACCCGGCGTTGCCCGGGAATATACTTATCTCGATCTTCTTGGCATAAATGAGCTAAAACACAAAATGCATTATTGTGAGTTATCCGTAAAAGAATACTCGTCATGTGCCGCTATGCTTGCACAGAAATCTACGTACTTGCCTCGATCTTCTTGGCATCAACGAAAGACAAAAATTGTTATTGTGAGTTATCCATAAGATATAACAAAAATATCTGGAAATCCGGTACATTTTTGTATGCGTTCGCGGACTTTTTCCTAGCAGAGTTTTGAGATATTCAATTCTGTCTACATTAATTTTGTGTATTTGTTATGGTTTAGGCAGCGTAAGCCATTTAAGCGTTCAAAGACCTACTTTTTTCACGTTTTCCACTACAAAGGGCGATTTTTATGGATGTAGGAGTTGAGTTTCACAACTGTCGTATTGCCTATGTTCATCCCGTAAATCTCCTGAACAATTTACAAAAAGCCCGATCACAATTGGATCAACGGTATAGCCGTGCATAAAGTACGTACAAACAAAACACACCAACAAACAATCAAACAAAAAAAACAAACATTAATATTTTATATATATTAGATTAAGGAATTATTATGAATGTCAGTTATTTTATTATTTAACTTAATGATGCTCTTTAACTGCTAAAATCATCTCCTTTTTCATTTTCTTTATTGACGGATTAGTCTCGACGCCTGTTTGGTCTACAGAACATCTTTACATCTTTGAACTGGACTTCTTACATTTCTTTGACCTGTTCGCTTATAATCGTAAATTAATTTTATTAGCATCCATTCTTTCAACATGTGTCCTCTATTTGATTAGATATATTTTTATGTAATTTATACAATTATGAACGTATTTATTCGTTTCAACCATCCATCCATAGTAATTCTGCCCGAGGGCAGGTCTTTCACTGCAATCATAGCATTTTCATGGTATGCTTGCAGCTTTACTAGGGAATTGTAGGTGTGGTAGCTTCCAGTAGTTTTCCACACCGGTGAAGGATAGCGATGATGATGATGGCCATATGATTTCGGGGACCGTTTGGGTCTTAAAGGTTTCCTGGCATTTGTCTTACAGGTGAGGAAACACTGCACGGGTCCGCTGCGCGGGGAATGTATAGTGATCCCTTCGCATTCAACTGTACTTTATTACAGTAGAATATTACAGTTACAGAAATGGAGATACAGACTTTTATTTTTTAAGGTATAACAAATAATGCAATGTAGAACAGCGAAATGTTTAGACGATTCATAGAAACCAAACAATCGATGACACAAAGCTTCCATTTTTTTATAACCTCAAGCTCTGAAAAACCAGTGGGGCATACTCTAATATAAATATTTGATTGTTATCAATAGAGTAATAAAACCCCTGCATGTCCAATTTTACCAAAAAAAAACACAATTTTCAATACACTATTCAGTGAGCATTAAGGTTTCACAGTAAACTGCTAACAACTGGCAATGGAATGGAGGTTGGGAAGATAATTTATGTTACATTTTCTATAACAATGGCTTATCTAAAATATCGTTTGCAAATAGTATATTACGATGCTAGGCTAGGATGTGGTTTTTACAGATAGCAGGAAAATGTTTAAAAACCGATTGATAGGTAGGTTTTTAATTTCCAAGGTTCTATAAAACACTTCACAAATGTGCGTTGTACATTATTGTTTTACGCGATGGTGTTTTCAAAATAATAAATAGTAAAACAATAGTTTAAAAGATAATAAAGCAATTAGTTTAAACTACAGGAGGCCGTGATACCAATCAGTCATAAAATGGTGGCAAGTACGTATTTATTGTTTTATATTGTTTCAAATAAAATTCAGTTCGTTTAAAATGCAGTGATTTGTTTCATATAATGTACATTGGCACTACTTTTTGGATATATTTTTGTATATACATTGTACGCAGTATATATAAAGGGCTGTTTGTAATATGTAATATTACAGTATAGTTATTTAGGTTGGCAACCCCGACATGTAGGAAGTTGAACTATCAATCATGGTGGCCATTGCTGTAAGTACAACTAAATGCACTATCGTGTGCAAAACGAACATTACAGCACAATAAATTATGGCATGTAGACCATAATCTGAATGTATTGTCACAAGTAGAAGTACATTATAAATTGGAACGTGCAGTTAATAACAAATGAGGAAAATTTAGACGTGTTTGATTAAAATACCTAGGAACAATATTACGAAACAGTAATGAGATAGAGAAGGATATTAAACATAGTCTCAACTCTGCAAATGCATTTTGTTACGCATTACAGGAATTATTTTCATCCCAACTTCTCTCAAAAAGGTTAAACTAATAACTTATAAATCAGTTATTCTTCCAGTTTGACCTATATGGATATAAAGCATGGTTTCTTACTTGTAGGGAGTAAATATCTGGACAAAATGCGGAAAATAAGAACAACACTCATTCATGAATAATTATATGTGATGAAAATGCAATACCGTAAATTCTTAATAATTATACATAACTTAATTAGTGTATAATGCTATTGTATTATTATGTAATTGTAATATTATTGTGTTTTCGTGATGTAATTGTAATGTTATTATTTTTTCTTTATACTATTACAAATTACTACTTTATTGTAACGGACTGTCAACAGCACGTACGGCTTACTGCCCGTGCGACCCATATTTGTAAATAATATTGTAAATATCTTATTTTTTGTCTAATAAAGTCCTACTACTACTACTTGTAGGGAAGATAAAACATCACGCATTTGAGATTAAAGTTCCTAGAAAATTATTGGAGTAAAACTTGATATATGGATAGAAGAATTGAGGAAACTGCATAACAATTTGCTACATTACTTTTATGTGAGATAAGATGTAATACGGAGCCAGAGGGAAAACGCCCAGTTGGTAGACCAAGAATGAGGTGGGAGAACAACATTAACTATGATTTGAGGGAAGTAGATTATACAGGGAATGATTGGAAAGCATTAGCTCAGGATAGGGATGTATGGAGAGCTTATGTCCGCGCGGCCATGAACCTACGGGTTCGATAGTGCCAGTGAGTAAGTAAGTAAGATGTAATACGGAACGGTTAAGTCTCTTAGACTGCGTTGGGTAGGAGATATGGCACGAATGGGGAAAGAAAGAGGGGATGGAAGCTTCTTCAAGGAAAACGAGAGGACAATTGTCCAGTAGGTAGTTAGAGAATGAAGTGGGATAATATCATTAAACATTAATTGAAGAAAATTGATTATACAAGACATTATATAATATTAACTTAGGATAGTGAGGTATGAAGAGCATAGGTTCTGGGTTCGAGTAAAGTAATTGATTTAGACTATGAGCTCTTTATATAAAAATGTTCGACTGTACAATCTGCAAACCCTGCAATGTTATCGGTTGAGTTGTAGGACTCTGTGCATACAGTATATGAGAATCTTATTTTCAAAATATCTCGTCAATTTTCATATATATGTGGGAAAATACCAAAAACTTTTTTTTTGTCTGAAATACTTACAATTCCTTTTGAAAATACAGTATATATATATATATATATATATATATATATATATATATGTGTGTGTGTGTGTGTGTGTGTGTGTGTGACAAGATAAGAAAAATAAATGCCTGGACGGGATTTGAACCCGGACCTCTGAGTTGATATCTCAGTGCGGTACCAGGCGAATCCAGAACAAACATTCATTTTTCTTATACATATTCTCTACTACTACCAGATGTAGCGGGAACTCGGTCTCCACTGCCACCTAGTAGCTACTATAACAAGTAAGCAAATTAAAGAGAATATTTTTACTTTATAGCAGTGACTCTTCTTCGATGTAATAATTAAACCTTTTTGGCATTGAGCAATGCAAGCTTAATATGACATAAGATATATATATATATATATATATATATATACATACTTTTTAATCATAGAGAGATCTGTAGTATTGTAGATATAGGTAACGTGCACCTTGACATTTATAACTGAGGTTGAATGAATGAACCATTTTCTACTTTAAATCTAACTATGGTAGGAAATACTGTCAAGAAAATTGGTTTCTTATTTTTAGGAAACATCTCTAGGGAACATCTCGGTTGATGGAATATTTTCCCTGACAACCTCCTCAAGCAACCTCTTATTCGAGGGTTAATATCATTTTCTACGTTGCTCCAACTTAGTTTACAAACCATAACGTCAATCTGTAACCGATCTGAAAATAACATCCACTCCATCACTTCACTCCAACATTCGTGTTTCTCTTGTTTCCAACGCACAGTAGATACAAGACAAATTCATTGAATTAACAGGTGTTTCTTCTCTTATTATTGTTTTAACACCGTTCTGCATGGATTTTGTTGTTCTCAGATAAATGAGCGTTTCTGAATAACAATTTCACAATCATTGCAAAAATAAGATCCGTTTTCGGGTACCATATCAGAATTTTTTTATAATTCAAAATTTTATGTTTTCGATATTTTTCATAATATAGTAATATTTTGTGTGCTCTTCATTAGTTAGAAAGGCACGGCAGCTTATAATTTTAACTAGAACGTTTAAAATGTATAATACTATAATTTATTTTGTTTATATTTTATATTTATTAAAATCTACTAATTATATCCGCCCATATTCCTAAATATTCTTAGATATTTTATTTGTCTGCATCAATCGTTATCTGTAAACAGTAAGTTGAAACTTTAGTGTCATAGGTCATAAAAAGTTATCGAAGGAAATATTTACTCTTAGAGATTGCTATTAAAAGAAGCATTGAAATATAAATGAGAGAGGGTCCCCATATATATATATCCATCCATAGTAATTCTGCCCGAAGGCAGGTCCTTCACTGCAATCATAGCATTTTCATGCTATGCTTGCAGCTTTACTAGGGAATTGTGTAGGTGTGGTAGCTTCCCGTTGCTTTCCACACCGGTGAAGGATGATGATGATAATGATAAGGATGATGGCCATATGATTTCGGGGACCGTTTGGGCCTTAAAGTTTTCCTGACATATGTCTTACAGGTGAGGAAAAACCCCGATAAAAACCTCATCCAGAAAAACTGCCCCGACGGGGATCGAACCCGGGCCCGCTGCGTGACAAGGCAGAACGCTACCTAGAGATCACAGCGATGGACTTATATATATATATATATATATATATATATATATATATATATATACATACATACATACATAGGGACTTTATTAAACTAAAAGTAAGATACATACAATGTTATTTACAAAAATGGATCGCACGGGCAGTAAGCCGTACGTGCTGTTGAGAGTCCGTTACAATAAGTTGATGTTTAAAAAAAACAAAAAAGAAAACACAATAATATTACAATTAGATATCAACAATTACATTATACATTAACTTAGTTATGTAGAATTATTAAGAATTAATGGTATTGCAATTTAACATATCCATTTATTCCTGAATAAGTGTTGTTCTTATTTTCCGCGTTTTGTTCAGAAATCTACCCAAGTTTATCCAATTTTCCGGGTTTACCAGTAACTCGTATCATGCCAATCTTCCATGATTTGAATTTAGTAATCTTTCCGGTAATAGCTGATGTCTCCATTATTCTAAATCATCACATTTTCCTAATATATGTATCTCGTCTTCAAAGCTCCCGCACATTGGACATATTCGCATATCGATATTAGGAAAATGTGATGATTTAGAATAATGGAGACATCAGCTATTACCGGAAAGATTACTAAATTCAAATCATGGAAGATTGGCATGATACGAGTTACTGGTAAACCCGGAAAATTGGATAAACTTGGGTAGATTTCTGAACAAAACGCGGAAAATAAGAACAACACTTATTCAGGAATAAATGGATATGTTAAATTGCAATACCATTAATTCTTAATAATTCTACATAACTAAGTTAATGTATAATGTAATTGTTGATATCTAATTGTAATATTATTGTGTTTTCTTTTTTGTTTTTTTTTAAACATCAACTTATTGTAACGGACTCTCAACAGCACGTACGGCTTACTGCCCGTGCGATCCATTTTTGTAAATAACATTGTATGTATCTTACTTTTAGTTTAATAAAGTCCCTATGTATGTATGTATGTATATATATATATATATATATATATATATATATAAGTCCATCGCTGTGATCTCGAGGTAGCGTTCTGCCTTGTCACGCAGCGGGCCCGGGTTCGATCCCCGTCGGGGCAGTTTTTCTGGATGAGGTTTTTATCGGGGTTTTTCCTCACCTGTAAGACATATGTCAGGAAAACTTTAAGGCCCAAACGGTCCCCGAAATCATATGGCCATCATCCTTATCATTATCATCATCATCCTTCACCGGTGTGGAAAGCAACGGGAAGCTACCACACCTACACAATTCCCTAGTAAAGCTGCAAGCATAGCATGAAAATGCTATGATTGCAGTGAAGGACCTGCCTTCGGGCAGAATTACTATGGATGGATATATATATATGGGGACCCTCTCTCATTTATATTTCAATGCTTCTTTTAATAGCAATCTCTAAGAGTAAATATTTCCTTCGATAACTTTTTATGACCTATGACACTAAAGTTTCAACTTACTGTTTACAGATAACGATTGATGCAGACAAATAAAATATCTAAGAATATTTAGGAATATGGGCGGATATAATTAGTAGATTTTAATAAATATAAAATATAAACAAAATAAATTATAGTATTATACATTTTAAACGTTCTAGTTAAAATTATAAGCTGCCGTGCCTTTCTAACTAATGAAGAGCACACAAAATATTACTATATTATGAAAAATATCGAAAACATAAAATTTTGAATTATAAAAAAATTCTGATATGGTACCCGAAAACGGATCTTATTTTTGCAATGATTGTGAAATTGTTATTCAGAAACGCTCATTTATCTGAGAACAACAAAATCCATGCAGAACGGTGTTAAAACAATAATAAGAGAAGAAACACCTGTTAATTCAATCAATTTGTCTTGTATCTACTGTGCGTTGGAAACAAGAGAAACACGAATGTTGGAGTGAAGTGATGGAGTGGATGTTATTTTCAGATCGGTTACAGATTGACGTTATGGTTTGTAAACTAAGTTGGAGCAACGTAGCCTCTTTAAATCCTAGATTGAGTATGTAAGTTTCTTTATATATATATATATATATATATATATAATATATATAATATATATATATATATATATATATATATATATATATGATATGAAAAGAAAAATGAATGCTTGAGTCGGGATTTGAACTCGAGTCTCTAAAGTCTGTACCTTTAGCGCTCTAACCAACTGAGCTACCCAAGAATTCCAAGACAAACATACAATTATATATATATATATATATATATATACATATACATCCATCCATAGTAATTCTGCCCGAGGACAGGTTTTTCACAGCAACCATAGCATTTTCATGATATGCTTTGCAGCTTTACTAGGGGATTGGTAGGTGTGGTAGCTTCCCGTTACTTTCCACACCGGTGAAGGATGATAATGATGATGATGATAATGATAAGGATGATGATGATGGTCATATGATTTCGGAGACCGTTTGGGCCTTAAAGATTTCCTGACATTTGTTTCACAGGTGAGGAAAAACTCCGATAAAAACCTCACCCAGGAAAACAGTCCCGAACCCGGGCCCGCTGACAAGGCAGCACGCTACCTCGAGACCACAGCAGTGGAACTATATATATGGAAGTACAATCCAGTTAATGAGATTATAGATTTCCTTTCTGAGATAATAAACCTATCCCCATTTCAAAAGTTGTTTTGAAATTTGAGGTTCAATCTTGTGTTGTTGGTTTTTTGTGTAAATGTGAAGTATGAGAGTTCTCTTTTTTCTGCGAGAGTACAACATAATACCGGTAGTGATGTTTCATAGAAATGTCGAAACATGGTTGTGTAAATGATCAAATTTGTTTTGCTACATCTGTGGGTCATACACGTTAGTAAAACAGAGACGTATTATAACAGCTTTTTGTAAAGAATACTTACTTTCAATATTTTGGCATTAAGTTAGGAGACCAAGACAAAACTTGCTGCCTCATAAAGTGGGTCGTAGTTGTGTTGAAGAGTTGAGGACTTGAAAAAAATGGAAAAAGGAAGCCATTGTCGTTTGATATCCCTATGGTTTGGAGAGAACCTATAAATCGTGGAGACCATTGTTATTTTTGAACAGTTAAGATGCTGGATATACTACTAAAACAAGAAATATATTCTTTACCCTAACGTTCCCTCTTGCCAATCGGCCCATATGTCATGGTTCTGATATTCCCGTTCCGGTACCCCTGAATCAGATACAATGCCATCTGAATCCAGTAGCTCTGAAATTGAATCTCCAATGGACAATAATTTTGAAATAGACAATTCTGGTGATAGATGTTTTAATCAAATTGAGCTTAATGATTTAGTGAGGGATTTAAATTTCCCTAAAGAATCGGCAGAACTGTTAGGCTCTAAGTTGAAAGAAAATAAAAAAAAATTGGCGTATCAAGAGACGTGGAGTGTTAAAATGATGGCGGACTATTGCTGGATGTTCAATCAGGGACTGCTCTAAACAATTTGCGAGGAGGCTTAAGAGGAGAAAATTTGAGGTGCAGTGTTAAGGTAAGGTTATGATTGTGTTTATGATTATTAGTAAATAATAATTAATGATTAATTATTGTCAAATATAAGATTGCGGCCTAGTTTTTCTCACAAAATTCTCATTGACAATAATTTTTGAAACGTTTCACAAAATTGTAATTTAATTCCTAGTTATTAATGAATTATTTGAAAATCTAACGTGATAGGAGAAAATGGCCATCATGTTTTAATTCAACACAAAAAATTAGTTCAGAAATTCCAGTCAGATTGAAGAACGGTGTAATATTTATTCTTTTTTTCTTAGTTTTACGTTTGAATTTATCATAAGTGAATTTATCTACAGAATTTGGAAATCAAGAGTGACACACATAAAAACTATTTGACGAATAAAATTAAGCTGTTTACTCACAAATAATTATTTAACTATAGTTATTTTAAAATATTTATATATTTAATGTAAACGGCGATGTTTGAAAACAAATGAGAAACGATTGGCACGCTTAATTTGCTTCTTTTGTTCATCACTGCAACCAGATCATATTATTTATTACCAAAGGATCGCAATGTTATAAGAATGCATAGATCAAAGTAATCCCTAATAAGAATACACCCTAGTGGAGAAATGTATAACCAACGTTATAGGTATTAATTAATTTCTAATGTAAATATATCAATTATATTTTTCTACAACGTCATTTCCTGGAAAATAATTCGTTTAAGAAAGTGCAAACAGTGGTTTCCTTTTTTTTGGTGGTATAATCAATTTTTAAAAATGTTTTTATATTATCCCTCACATGCACTATGGTAGCCGTGTTTCTTAGAGACCCAGTCACTGCAAAATAATAATGTCTATGTTTAGAATGTTAAAAAGCAGGTGCTTTCTTTATTATGATAAACTTTAGTTGGTAAATTTTAGGCGAAACACGATTGTGATTGATTGTAAATAAAAAATCATTGAAATGTGATTGGTCATTGACTCCCATTTGGGGCATGAGTTAAATAGTCTATGTAACCTACTCTACCCCAGCACAGATAATAATCATCGTAATCAGCATTGAAAATTTTGACCATAAACTCTCTGGAGACTTTAATGTTTTACTCCTAAGCACGAAATAAGCAGCCATACCTTTTCACTTACACTACAATTCTTCTCCTCCAGCCACTTTCTGAATGAAATGTACGTTTTTTCATATCTTAATATAGATTTCTCTGGCACTAAAGAAGCACACCCAACTTCCCACGCTTCTTTAATTTCGTCGTTTTGATTACAATCATTCATACATGCAGCCATTTTATGCGAGAATGATATCAAGGCCTGCTGTAATCTCAACAATTATTTTCGGCTTTTAGCATATATACATTGGCCAGACTGCTAACGTCAGTCAATTGTCTATAATAAACGCAAATATTTCCAACAAAGATGTTATTATTTTACTATTGTTTGTTATTTTGAAAACACCATTGCGCAAAAAATATTGTCCAACGCACGTATGTGAAGAGTTTTACACAATCTCGGAAATTAAAAACCTCGCTATAGCTCGGTTTTTAAACATTTTTCTCGATTTTGTAAAAACCACTTCCCAACCTCGTATCGTAATATACTGTTTCAATAAATAAAGTATTTAAATTCAAAATATCCGACACGTGCAACAAAAGCCAGAATGTATAAAACAGCTAGCTAACACCCGGCGTGCGTTGCTTCGCCGAAAGAAATGAACTAACGTGTTCTCATTTTTAATTGAACTAGTATGTCACAAATACGTCATTATGCATTAATTTTCGATTTCTTTAAAAAGCACGTACGATAGGAAATATGTGATATAGCTTGGCTAAGCCATATTTAAAAAACAACGCGTCATTTGACATTTGTATACTATTATTATGTGAACAGGAATATATATACGAGGGCGGATCGGAAAGTAACGCACAATAATTTTTTTCTGCCTTGATATTGCAGCTAGAATGTTGAAATTTCACAGAGATATAGTTTGACGTTTTCACTACAGATGGTATTTTTTCTCAGGTGCACCTCTTGCGAGAGAAGCTTGAACTATGCAACAAAGATGGCGCGCATGCTACAGTCGTCCACCTGTGAGGAACAGAGAAGTGTTGTTCGATTTTTGTGGGCCAAAGGGCATAAACCCAGTGAAATTCACAGGGACATGCTTGGCGTGTATGGGGATGATTGTATGGACCGTAGCAATGTCTCCAGGTGGTGCACATTCTTCCAAGAGGGACGCGTGAACCTTAGTGATTCGCCACGCTTGTGCTTGTGACGGTGTTCTGGGATATGCATGGTGTTTTATTGGTGGACTTTGCTGAACACGGGACCACTGTGAATGCTGCGGCCTACATTAAAACTTTGGTGAAGTTGCGTCGTGCCATTCGTGACAAACGTCACAACATTAACGTTAAACTTCTTCATGACAATGCTCGCCCCCATGTTGCTGCTGTCGTTCGTCAGAAAATCGCCGAATTTGGTTGGGAGGTGCTCCAGCATCCACCATACAGTCCGGATCTTGCACCATCGGACTTTCGTCTGTTTGGTCCCATGAAGAAATTCCTCTCCGGCAAACGCTTTGAGACAGATGTGGAAGTGAAATCAGCAGTGCGCAGATGGCTACACTCCAACCAAACGGACTTCTACGAACAGGCCATATTGAAACTGGTAACACGATGGGAAAAATGTGTTGAGAAAGTTGGTGACTATGTCGAAAAGTAGGTAAAAGATGTAAGTTCATTTGTGATTTTTTTCCTTTTTTTTTACTATTAAACTTTAAAAAAAAAATATTGTGCGTTACTTTCCGATCCGCCCTCGTATTCTTTCCTCTTTGTCTCTAACTCCGACCCGTATGTTCTATGTCGAGGCATAATGGAAGTAGCTGCGAATATGTAAATATAAAAAAATATGTAATGAAATTACTGAAACATAGATTAGACAGGATTTAATTTAAATTTAAATGATAAATGTGCTCACTTTTTTAAAATCACTAATAATAAATACGTGAGAGTAAGTAAATTGACATTGCTACTGCACAATTTTGTTTTTACAACAATGCACTTTCAGGATGAAGGTAAACATGAATGAGTAATACACATACATTCCTCAGGAACAATATATTTTATTTTGTTTAATTTAATTTATTTGTAACGCATTTATACATACATTTTATTTCTCTGCACCCCTTCTCTATATGAACTTTAATTATGCTAAATATAACACTCCTCCGTGCGCGCAATCTACTTAAAAGGCGTGCAAAGTTTTTCCTTCACGTATTAATATATAGATAAGTGAAAGGAAAAATAATTATACATTTTATCGTAATTATTATTCGGTACCCATGCTGATTAAGCAGCGATGCCCGGGAAACTACTTATCCCGATCTTCTTGGCATCAATGAAAGACAAAAATTGTTATTGTGAGTTCCCGCAAAAGATAATCACATCCTGTTGCCGACATTTTTGTAGAGAGTTTTGAGCTACTCAATTCTGTGTACATTAATTTTGTGTATTTGTTATGGTTTAGGCAGCGTAAGCCATTAAGATCCGAAAAGGGGCTTTTTTCATATTTCTTTTACAAAGGACGATTTTATGGGTGAAGGGGTTGAGTATCACAACTCTCTTATAGCCTGTGTACATGCCGGGAATCTCTGGAACATTTTGCAAAAGCCCCATCACAATCTGATGAACGGTATGGCAGCGTATAAAATACGAAAAAACAAGCATGCATTTTTATATGTTAGATACTATTTAACACCCGGCGTTCGCTGCTATACCTAAATAAATTATAATGTGTTTTGGCATTTAGTTGAATAAGTAAAAGGAAAAATAAATATAAATTTATATCATTATTTTTAGATACACCGTGCTGATTACCCGGCGTTGCCCGGGAATCTACGAATCCCGATGTACTTGGCATAAATGAGCTGAAAGATAAAATTCGTTATTTTGAGTTACCCATAAAAGAATACCAGCTGTGCGCTGCTTAGCTTGCCCGGAAATCTTCTTATCCCGATCTTCTTGGCATTAATGCAAGACAAAAATGCTTATTGTGAGTTGTACTTAAAAGATAAACAAGTGCTGTCGCGAACTTTTCTGCAGAGTGTTTTGAGATATTCAATTCTGTGTGCAATAATTTCGTGTATATGTTATGGGTTAGGCAGCGTAAGCCATTTAAACTTACAAAAAGCAAAATGTTTCACGATTTTTCACTACATAAGGTGATTTTTAAGGGTGAAGGGCTTGATCATTAAAACTATGTTATGACCTATAACCCTCTCGGGAAAATCCTGAACATTTTTAAAAAAGTCCCATGACAATCGGATGAATGGTATGGAAGCACCTGCTAGCCCAGGAATCTACGTATCCCAATCTTCTTGGCACCAATGAAAGACAAAAATGGTTATTGTGAGTTATCCTTAAAAGAAAAATATATGGTCTCGCGGACTTTTCTGTAGTTTTTTTCGAGATATTCAATTATTCTTCTTCTTCTTCCTTCCAAGTATTAGGCCAAGGCCTGTTACGATCCTATAGAAAATTTTCCCTCCAGCGTTTCATAGGACGGCCCAGTGATCTTCGTCCTCTTGGTATATAATTATAAACAGCTTTGGGGATCCGATTTGAACTCATTCTTTCAAGATGGTGTTTCCAATTTAGTTGGTACTGTTTAATATATTCCAAAATTGGCGTAGTCTTCAATTCTTTTAAGATATCGGTGTTCCTTTTCCGATCCCATCTGGTGTAACCCGCTGTTCTGCGCATGAATCTCATTTCACAAGCCGTTATTCTGCTTTCATGTTGTTTTTTTAGTGTCCATGCTTCACTACCATAGGTCAACACTGGTCTAGCCAAAGTGTTATATAAACGTAATCTGGTGTTTTTTTGTACAAGGGATGGTTTCATAACTTGATTAATAATTCCTAAACTTTTATTATAACTAGTAACTTTTTCAGGGATATTCAATTATGTGTACATTAATTTTGTATATTTGTTATGGTTTAGGCAGCGTAAACCATTTATGAGTAAAAAAAGGGACTATTTTCCGTCTTTCACTACAACGGGGTGTTTTTTAAGGGCGTATCTCAACTCTCTTATAGCGTGTGTTCATCCCAGGAATCTCCTGAACATTTTGCAAAAATAAACCCCATCTCAATCGGATCAAATGTATGGCCGCGCATAAAGTACAAACAAACAAAGAAGCAATCAAACATTCCTTTTTATATATTAGATATACATATGAAGCTTGTATTCGCGGTCATTAAACTCCACATTAGATGTCGTAAGTGAATTTAAGTAATATCTATTTAATAATAAATATAAATATATTAATTTTTATGTAATTAAACTATATGCTCTTTATCTGACATTGTGACTTACGTATAATAACAAATAAAAATAAGATACGTCAACCAAGGAAAGAAAATATATAAAATATAAAATGTAACGCACATTCGGTAGCATTGTATGATTCCACTAATTAGCTACTTTGTCGGTAGTGGTAGATTGATTTTTATCTGCTCGAATATTCAACGCCTGGCTTCAAATTGCGACTAACGATCTAAAGGTTAAACATATTCAAATAATTAATAACATTTCCTTCTGAACGGGCGTTTGAACCTAGGATCTCCAGCTTTACGCATTGACGCACTAACCGTTCGTAATATAAGGTACTCCAGGAGTAGACACAAATTTCTCTCTATTTGGAATTCCCTTATATACATTTAGTGAACATCTATACACGTTCCAACAGGATTTCTTCTACGAAGAAGACATGATGGGATTTATTCCGTGACATTTCAGCTACTATCAGGAATTAATATTTAAATAAAGTTCCTCAGACAAGATATTATCATGTAATAGTTAATATAACTAAAATATGTTTTTAAAATTTAGTTGTAAAAAGTATAGGATGTGAATACCTTGCCTGAGTGAGTATTCTCATTCTCCTTCTTCTCTGCATAGTTATGCTAGGCTTACAGTCCAGAAACCAAGAATCTTTCCAACGTTTGTTTAGTCTTCCAGGTGATCTCCCTTCTGTCGATAGATTATCTCTTCCTATCTGATGCCATTTTAGAACATGCAAATTCCATTCATATATTATTTTATTTGTCATTCAGTTACTGATTTAATGTCGAGTTAGATCCCTTATTTCATGAATTCTAATTTTATTCTTCCTTGTTTTATTTAGGATGTTACATCCCTTATTTCATGAATTCTAATTTTATTCTTCCTTGTTTTATTTAGGATGTTACATCCCTTATTTCATGAATTCTAATTTTATTCTTCCTTGTTTTATTTAGGATGCTCCTTAGTGTATTCATCTAATGTATTTATAATAACTGTTTCGTGCTTACAGTATCATTCCTAGTCTCTGAGCCATAGGTCAGTATTGCTTTATCACTGCTTTATAAATTCAAATTTTCTGAGTAAATTATTTTCAAATATTAAGTTCTTAAAGATTCGTTGAATAAAATATCGGTAGGCCTATTACAAATTACTACTACTACTAATATTAGAGCTTAAGTGACCGCTAGATTCTAAAGCGATACTTATACGAGTACATACATGTATTAAATGTTTGAAAATCCGTGGCAGTAGTAGGCAGATATTCTGAATTCAAACTTTTCCTTGAAGTAATGCTTTGCAAGACAAATGTTTTGATAGCCACTGTGGGATTATAAATGCTTAGCTTTTAGAATTAAATAAATGAAATGGAAAAGCTGCACTTAAACTAGCGTGAAATATTTTCGAAGTCCTATACAACAACAGTGCGCATGCGCTAGAGTTTATAGAGCCAGCGATAACCCACAATCGAACCACATATCGATTATCATCCTCGATTACTATACGTCGCTATGAAATTTAAATGACCCAATATTTGCAATAAATCCCCAAATCTATGTTAAAAAATGTATTAATAATATTAAAATTAATATAAAATTATGGAATATTCACCTGAAAGGTCCGTCTCCTCAAGTACCGAAAGCGCTACAGTTAAATGATTAATTAAGTTGAGGAGACGGACCTTTCAGGTGAATATTCCGTAATTTTATATTAATTTTGAATAATACCTCAACGGAACACATCATGAATCTTATAAAAGTTGAATATTAAAATTACGAAACGTTTATTAAAATGGATTTATACTTACTTATCGCTCCCTAACACTGATCCAACCAGCGATAACCCAAAACAGGGACAGAAAAAATCATAGACTAGGTAATATACTCTGTCGAGAAAATAGCAGTTAGCATCACAATATTGTCTAACTGTGTCATAACATAGTGAATTGCATATTTAAATAAATACTTCAAAATTGTCTAATTATGTTATAAAAATTGTTTGAGAAAGTTTAAAATATTAAATAATGTTAGTAAATACAGAAGAAGAGCTATAGTTTGCAACAATATAACTGAAAAATTAAGCGCTAGTAGAAGTGCAGTTGGGCCAAGGAAATATCTAATAATTTAATTACATAAAATTTGCAATAAAGATAGACCATACACTTACAAAATACCATCAGTCTGTTGAAAGACATGTACTTGATTGAAACATCATAGAGTCAGAAATGAAGTACGACAACGTGGTACCTGGAAGCGAACTGTGTATGACGAGGCGAAGAGGGTAGGAAAATCCTAGAATGAAGTGAAAGTGTTGCCAGTAATCGTGTCCGATGGAAGTCTCTTACTGATTCTTTATGCTCCTAAATTGAGTCACTTGAAGATGCTGCAGTAAGTACAGATCATGATTAGACACTAGTGCACTAACTCTGATTCCCTGAGTTCGTGTCACTCCATGTAGGTTTCGTGGTGGACGAATCAGAGCCACGTTAGGTTTTTAAGCTCTCGTTTTACCCCGCCCAAAAAACCTTCATTCCACCTCTTCTCCATATTCATGTCACGTATTTGATTCCATTCAATTTCGTCTATTCCATTTGATGGTCCGACAGGCCTGATTGCCTAGAACCCTGTTTATCCACAGATCTTCAATAACACTGGTCGACAAGGTTTTCTTCACAAGAAATCTGATTAGTGAATCTAGTGCATTGTTTCATACTAAATTCAGATATGTAGTCAGAATTGTTCCATCAGGCACAGTTTTTTTGTGACAGCTACTTTTTTAAAATTGATTTTAGCATTATCTTTGACCTGTCTTAGGAAACTTTACCTTATATGTAGCGATTTTATTCAAGCTGTATTTAAGGGCTGTCTCTGATGAGAACGGTGAGCGTTTTTATCAGCAAATTTCCACAATGGAAAAGAGGTACCAAGGCAAGTGAAGTTCTAATATGCTGGCTGACTACTGTTGGACCAAAAAGAGAGATGTTCCAGATGCAAAACATGCCCGAAAATCACTATCTACCACTTTCTAGGTAAGTCAGAATGAGTTAGAGTTAGATGGATTTTATTACAAATTATAAAAATTATAAAAAAAGTAAATGAATATCACAAAAAACTCTTACCTGGTAGGATAAAACAGAAATGATATTTAAATTCAGGATGAAAAATACTTCCAAAATCTCATATTTTTATTCTTGTGAAAGAAAAACTGTTCATTTTTGTCGACAGTGTAATAAGAGCTTCACTCTATTCCTCAGCTTTGTATTACGCCGGTTACGAGAAGAACGTTTAACTTATTTTTACGATTTGCAATAATTACTATATGATTTAAATAAAATATTTAGAGATTGAAAAGTTATGATGTCTGTTATACAATTTGAAACTTACAATTCCCATCGCTTTCTTTATGTCCGAACAGAGCCATAAGTAATCTACAAGTGTCTCAGTCTATCTGATATCTTCTAACTTCTTAACTTTATTCCCTTCCCTTGGAATTTCATTGGAAACTCTTGTTTCCAAGTTTGTTGCGGTCACTCTCTTCTTATATTCCCTTGAGTATTCCTATAATACTATCCACTTTAAAATGCAGTTTTGAATGTAGATATTTCAGCTCATGAGTCAGAGTTAAACGTTTATGTTAAAGAATTCAATTAAAGGAAAAGATTAAACAGAACATTTCATATGCATTAATTTGTATTTATAGTTGATTTAATGTAAAAGTCAAATCGTGTTTAGGATCTTTACGAATGCATTGTGGGTTTGTATTGTGTTATTCTTGAGTTTAATCTGATATTAATTTTAATTGCACTGTCAAATGGTGATTGTGACACACAAAATTGATCCCGATAATGCAATTTCAATATAGGAATTGGTTTGACATTCAGAAAGTCAGGAATATAAACATCAGTTAGTTCGATCCTCATTGGAGCTTCAACTCGAAATCTCCTGAATAAAATTCCGAAAAAAAAAGACTTAGAGATATAAAATAATTGTGAAGTTTATATCAATTTCTTATTTAAAATTTATTTTTTCAAGATTATTTGGAATAAGATTGGGTTGAGTCAACTCTTCAGTTTCTGAATGAAGTTTGCAGTTATTTTCTCAGTTATATTACTTATGTTTGATATTTGATATCAGATTCGTCTTTTATTATTTCAAGAATTTAACGAATGCATTTTGTTTTCATAATTTTACTTGTTCTTTACTCTAAGTTTTCAATATTGATGTTACGAATAAACAAAAGAATATCAATGAATGTGGAATTTGTGTGAGAGAGAAGAACATTCTAATTCTAACTAGCTTTAATCCTTCTTTTGTTTGCTTCTATGACATACACAAAGTGCGCTCTCGAATGCTAGCTTATACAAGCACTAAATTTCTCTCTGTTTGAAGAAAAACTCTGTAATTCCTCCTTCGCAACCTTGCAAATATGGAATCCTTTGATAACTTGAGATTTACATAGATTAAATGCAACAGAAGGAAACTTATAACAAATTTAAACAAAAAACAGTTGATAAAAGTGGTTTTCTAAGTTACTTCTAATGCTGCGAAAGATTAAGTAAGATTAAATTTGCCACATATTTACGTATTTGTGTAATAAATAAGTAATTCTTTCACGAAATAATTTTATTTGTATATGAAGGAAACCAAGGACGATAAACATGAGGATTAAAGATGAGGCCATTGAGCAAGTGGAGAACTTCAAATACTTAGGTTGTACTATCAGTAGTAATATGAACTGCAGTCAAGAAATAAAGCAGAGGATAGCAATGGTAAAATAAGCTTTTAAAAAGAAGATAAGCATTTTCTACGGACTTTTGGCAAAATATTTACAGAAGAGGCTAGTGAAGTGCTTTGTGTTGAGAGTAGCATTGTATGGTGCAGACACTTGAGCATTACGACGGAATGAGGAAAAGCGACTGGAAGCTTTTGAGATGTGGATATAGAGAAGTATGGAACATATAAAATGGACAGACAAAATTAAAAATAAAGGTGTGATAGACAGAATGGGTGAAGGAAGAACAAATGCTGGAACTCATGAAGAAGAGGAAAAGAAATTGGATTGGCCACTGGCTAAGAAGTAATTGTCTGCTGACTGATGCCCTAGAAGGAATGATCAAGAGAAAGGAAGTTAGAGGCAGAAAAATAAAGTAATTCTTTCACGAAATAATTTTATTTGTATATGAAGGAAACCAATATGAGGATTAAATATGGGGCCATTGAGCAAGTGGAGATCTTCAAATACTTGGGTTGTAATATCAATAGTAACATGAACTGCGGTCAAGAAGTAAAGCAGATGATTACAATGACAAAAGAAGCTTTTAACAAGAATAGAGGCTTTTCTGCGAGTTTTGGCAAAATAATTACGGAAGAGGCTAGTGAAGTTCTTTGTGTGGAGTATAGCATTGTATGGTGCAGAGACTTGAGCATTACGATGGAATGAGGAAAAGCTACTGGAAGCTTTTGAGATGTGGATATAGAGAAGTATGGAACGTATAAAGTAGACAGACAAAATTAAAAATAAAGATGTGCTAGACAGAATGGGTGAAGGAAGAACAATGCTGGAACTCATAACGAAGAGGAAAATAAATCGGATTGGCCACTGGCTAAGAAGAAACTGCCTGCTGACGGATACCCTAGAAGGAATGGTCAATAGAAAGGAAGTTAGAGGCAGAAAAAGACATCAGACGATAGACAATATTAAAATAAATGGTTTTTATGCAGATACAAAAAGGAAGGTTGAGTTAAGGAAAGAGTGAAGAATGTTGAGTTTGCAGTGAAAGACCTGCTCTTGGGCAGAACACTATGAATGAATACTGTAAGTTAAAAATAAATAAATAAATATATATATGCAGGTTTGTCCCAGTTTTTGAATCCACTGTGTAAAATTTGTTGGCCATTTCATGGTCAGTTTGAATATCGATGATGTTTATAATAAACTGAAAACTGTTAATTAATAAATGCACATAATATGGATAAGAACCAAGCAATTTATATCAAGGTTAGGGGAAACATAAACATACATTTTATTTCTAAACCGGTTTTAATATTCGGTAGTCAGTGTTTTCCTCGAGAGAGGGTTTCCAATTGCTCGAAATGGACATAAAATTAAAGGGCTTACGAAAATAACATGATAAGCCACATATAGTTCTTTCTGAGGTATAAAGATTTTTTTTATTTTTTTTATTATTCCGGCTTTTACAATGAATATACATTTTTCCGGTACCTATATTCACAGTTAACTACACATTTGTTTCAACACATTTTTCCATTCTTGTCTGTTCATCCATATATCTTCTTCTATTTACAGCATCATCATAATCACCAATCACGGATTAAGCCCACGTGGCTTGTTCCGGTCTCATATATTCTCATTCAAAAAGTTGAATCCATCTCTTTTTCGGTGTACCAACATTCCTGTCTCCTCTTTTGGTTTCTAATTATGTATAATTTTTGGTATGCATTCAGCTTTCATCCCTTGAACATGTTCTTTCCAGTTTTTTCTAGATTGTTTTTTATCTAAAAGTTTAAAAATATTGACTCATTTCTAATATCTTCACTTCTTCTTTTATGTAGAAGTTAGCAGCCAACTACACTTCTCAGAAATTGCATTTAATCTGCTTTTATGATCTTCCCTTCTCTTTTAGTTAAAACCCCAAATTCACTATCGTACAATAGTAAGGGGACTGCCACTGCTTTATAAAATTTTAGTTTTGTTTTCTTTCTTGTGTTTTTAAATATTATTTTAATTATGCCACATATATAATTAAATTTATCAATTTTGTTAAAAAATATCTTCATTTTTAAAATAAGAGATTTACTTGTTCAGTGGGTTTCCCCCCAGAATTATTTTAGCTCTTTCGGTATCTGATACCTTAAAAGCTATTTATTAATATTTTGAAATTATAATTCTGTACAATGTTATTTAATTGAAAGAGAGATTTATGTAGATTATCTATTGAGCTAATTATTAGAACTTAGTCGTCTGCAAAAAGTAAGGTGTCTAAGATCTTATTTCAGATTTTGAAATGTGAGTCCAAATTTATCTGCCAATTATATATATATCATTTCGTCAATATAAATATTGAAAAGGGAAGATGAAAGCGGACATCCCTGTCTTATTTTTTCATTTATAAATTATTATTCATCCCTACCTTCCCCCTTTTACAAAAAAAAAAGAGTAGGTATTAAAATAATAAACTGAAAATGATAACAAACCTATTCTCAGTCTTTGATCCATCAACAAGTGTTTATAATCTTTTACACCTCTATTTATTATTGCTGTTATATTATTTTTATTTTTTACTCCAGTTTCAATTGTTGTTTTATTTTTTGCGCTTCACACCATACCAATAGGCGTTTAAAAAAAATGAGATGGGATATTTTGGTGAATAATCTCAGAGTATCCATATAGCAAATATTAACTAAACAACAACTGAAATCTGTTGTTATCAAGCGCCATCTTACTACCGTTACGATGAACAGATCTACAATTACGAAATTATCTGAGTTTGCGATTTTGGCGCCTTGGTCACTATTCTAAACATCATTCAGATCAAGCGCCATCTTACTACCGTTACGATGAACAGATCTACAATTACGAAATTATCTGAGTTTGCGATTTTGGCGCCTTGGTCACTATTCTAAACATCATTCAGATAGAATGTGGTAGCCTGGTCCGATGAAGTTGTGCATACGTTGAAAATATGTTACCTTAACGCCATCTATTATCTGACCAACGTAAGTAGCACACTTTGACATTTAACTTCGGAATGTATTACTCCGCGCAGCACGTGCAAATAGTGCAGGCAAACTCTGTAAGCTGTTTGTAACAAGCCGTTATATTAATGCACAACAATCCTTTTAATTGCAGGTTGTATTAACATTTACAATGGTATGTCGAAAACTAATTAAATTATAATTGTCAATATTAAACAAATTAAAAACAGGCCTTGGCCTAATACTTGGAAGGAAGAAGAAGAAGAATTCAAATCAAACATTTGAATTAAATAACTGTACGTAGAGTAATAAAATAAAAATCCTATGCGCCTTATAATTAACTGTACACTTCACAAAATTGCCCACCACTCTTAAAACAGATTCAAGCCTTTTCCCCTTTTTGTTGGGCGTTTTGATATTAACAGTTTCTTTTAATTCCCTGCGGATATGTACAATACTACTCTCCCACACACCTGTATATTATGTAGTTAATTCAACTGCATCGTTCACTACAGTGCAGTACCAGGATTCATCATCATCATCATGATCTGCATTCATGGATTATAATATAAACTTTGGAAAATATAAACATGGAAAATAATATAAACTTTTAAAGTAAATAATATTATCCTATACAGTACAATAAACTATCACAATTATAAATCGGTATGATAAGTTAATATATTTAGCGTGAAAGAGTTTTTTACCTTTATCTTTAAATTATTTATTATTTTTTATGGGTTTTAAGCTTTTTTTTATTTCCCTTATTATTTAGTGAACATATTTAAGTAGTCATAAAGTCTGTTGACCCGTTCCGACTTCAGCCCATTTCTTTCTAGGCCTGCCCACATCTCGGGTGCCTTTAGGTTTGTATTTTGTTATTTGTTTTGGATTGTCCGGCTTTTCTTCTGCTGAAGTTTATGAGTAAGTTATTTTTTACTAGTAGAGGTTACCAGCCTCTAGCCAAACCCCTCTTCCTGGAGGGCAGGGAACTGCAATTTCGGAGTGTTCGTCTCCTAGAGAAGTTGCCTTCACTGCGGCTTTGGGGACTTCTCTTCTCCCCACGTAACCCTGTGGACGGGGCCCTATCCAGGTACTACCCATTGGGCGAATGGGACCTGGAGCTCACAAAAGGGCAGGGGCGCCAGTAACTGGATTATGCTCCATAAACTTACAAAATACATTAAACACCGTTTTTCACCACTCTTTAACAATTTCCCTTTGTGCTTCTAATAATTTTGATCACACATTTTATCACCGAGTTAAGTTAATATAAACTACCCGATGCCGCCATATTTGTAACTGACATTCAATTTCCTCTCAAGAATCGTTCAGTTTCAAACAAATGCGAATTTTTAGTTAGTCTCCGACCTTCGAAGAAATATGTGGGTATATAGTTTATTCTGATGAACTATTGTTAACATAAATAGGTTTAAATACGTAATTATATTAATCGAGTGTATGTACTATTTTTTCGCTTCCGCTGAACTGTTCTTTGGTCATGAAAGAATCGCAGAAACTGCAGCAATCATGTGCTTCGTGGATTACCCGCCCATTTATTTTCCTGAAGTGTCTTTCTTATTCTGGACAGAACCCGAAGCTAGAAGAGAGCAATAGTTTTCATTGTGACCCGCCTCTGAAGGTAATGTTTTTATTGTGTATGTTAAAACATCTGAACACACACAGCAAAAAAAGTGTTAAAATTAGTGTTCTTATAAGAAGTAGGAAGGGCGTGAAAGTGGGTCTGATTGGATGAAATGGTAAGAGATGTCTCTCCTGGGAGCCTCCCTAACATAAGACCTCGAGATAAAGCGCTCCATTTTGTGAGAGTGCAACTTGACAAACTGCTGTAATAATTCGTGAAAACCTGTGGTGACAGGGTGTTCGTAAAATGCGATACTCCATTATAATTTGTTTCAAACCTTAATACTTCAAATACTAAATTATAATTTTTCAAAAAGAGAACAATTAGCCTACTCTGTTAATAACTGTATTATTTTATAATGCATGATATAAATGGTTTTAGTGACATTATACCTAGTTACCACATGGTTCAGAAATATTTTCTCTTTTGCATTTTATAACTCCTTTCACTTCACATTATGAGTTATATATATATATATATATATATATATATATATATATATATATATATATATATATAATAAGTATTTAAAATATTGCTTCTTGAATATATATATATATATATATATATATATATATATATATATACATCCATCCATTGTAATTCTGCCCGAGGGCAGGTATTTCACTGCAATCATAGCATTTTCATGCTATGTTTTGCAGCTTTACTAGGGAATTACAGGTGTGGTAGCTTCCCGTTGCTTTCCACTATATATATACATATATATGTTCGTCACCTTTTTTAAAAAAGGATGAAATGGCTTACTATGAAGTTTTGATTATAATGGAACTGGAACCAGCCATTTTCCTCGTAACGATTGAGAAAAATTTGGAAAGAATTGAGTTAGTTTGATCAACGGATTTGTTCCCAGACCTCCAAATGGAATCTCATAATATAACCGCCGGAGTGATCTCTCTCGGTTTATTATTATTATTATTATTATTATTATTATTATTATTATTATTATTATTATTATTGAGTATTAAATGCTGAATTGGCATAGTTACGCCATTTATATACATATTGACTGATGATTTTCCATTTGAGAATAAATGTTAAACTCTTGATATCAATCAATTTGTTCCAAATAGCATTTTCCTGGCAGTTTCGTTTCGAAATGTTCTTTATCATGTTGTTCCTTCAAGGAATCTTAGGTAATATCTTGTCTGTAAATTGCTACTTGTTTTAATAAATTCTAGAACAATATTAGATCCCTTATATATTATGTTAAAAAGTTTTTGTTTTTAAATACCTAATTGGTTCTGTTCTGAATCTATTAGGTTAGAAATATTACCGAATATATTCCTTACAATCTCTCTTCCGATTATTCCCAATTTATTTTAATCTATATGGTTAGTATCTATGTTTCACAGGCATATATACAAATAGATGATCGGTCGATTCTGGCGAATCAATAGTTATCATTAGAGCCTGAATTTGTATGCAAAATAAAGTACTAAATATGTTTGCAAATGTGTACGAAAATTGTAGAAAATATGCACATCAAAAGTCAATACTAATAAAATTCATATCAAATTCCGTTGAGGTGAATAGTTATCTCATAACTATGTATTAGTATTGACTCTATAGCCAGTGAGGCTAAAGCAAAGTCTAACTTTTTTAATACCAAATTGAAGTTAACTTCCGAAAGGCCTCCAGATAATATTTTAAATATAATATTTTAACACAGTTCAGAACGACGGCACCTGCCAAAAAGGTACATATTTTAAGTTTTTATTTCTAATAAAATCAATTAAATTATTTGCTTTGTGGGTAATCTTAACGTATTCCTAGCTTTTACAGTAGAGAAGGAAGGTCTTCATGAGGTTTTCTTGAAGCTCCTTCGTCTCTCAGTAAAGAAGGTTTTATACAATGAAAATGTCCTTTCTACATCATATGGTGTCACATGTGTACGTGAAAAACACCACAGTTCTTCTTCAGTGAATTATGCTTATATTCAATTGATTGCAGAGACTTCATTAATTACAAAAGTATTAATTAATTAATTATAATTAGCTGAAGGGAAAATTATAATTTAATATTACATGTAGGAGTAAAATATGCATTTATGCATTAAACATCTAAAATAAGCATTTTCTCCCGGAATATGCATTTCTATGCATTATTAAATACCGCTCAAATTGTCTGTGAAGGGGCCACTTAACATGTAAATCATTTCCACGTTATTTTTAACGCGTTAAAAAACATGCAATTCGCATTCAAACCCTGGCTCTAATTATCATTCTCGTTGTAGTTGGATTAAAATATTGTTAAAATGCAACACAAATAATAGAAAAACATTGCATAGATAATAAAAAACCAAGGGAAAAACTCATATTTGTCTGTTAATTATTGTCTGCATTACGCTGTGCACTTTCAATGCTGCATGTTCTGTGTCTATGTTTAAGTAAGTTGATTGAAGTGTCGGTCACCATGAACATGACTAACTGTATGATTTGTTTGACCAAAGGACATGTCATATGTGTACTCATGAACAACATATTACGGTACTCTGTAATAAGTCACTGGAAACCATGGATTCCTTATTTCAAAACACTTAGCGAAAATTCATTAAAAAACTTGTGAAAATTTATCGTAAGGCTATTATTACAATCAGTCAATCATAACTTTATTGATTACAGTAAACTTACATCATACTCTAATAAATATTAATATCATCATCATCATCACCATAGTACATTCACGAATTTAGGCCATTTGTTGACCTGTTTCGGCCTGAAGAGAAACACCATCCAAAAGTCTTTTGAGTTGACGTCCTGGTCTTCTTCTTCCTACAGGTTGATATCTTAACATTTGTTTGGGTATCCTGTGATCTTCCATTCGATGAACATGTTGCATCCATCTTGACTTATAATCAGAAATTTTGTTTTCTAAAGCTTCCATGTGTAATTCTTCTAAGATGTCTTCATTTTTTTTTTGTGATCTAGTAGTGTGTATCCTGCAGTCCTCCGAAGGTATCTCATTTATAAATATTAATAAACAAAATAAAAATGCTGAGAAATAAGATGCTTAACTACAATTCATATTTATTTCTTCATTTCGTGATGAATTGAGCATAAAACAATCATAAATCTAAATTAGAATCGTGAAGATGATCATATCATT
The DNA here is from genome assembly GCA_030220185.1 of Diploptera punctata. Taxonomy (NCBI): domain Eukaryota; kingdom Metazoa; phylum Arthropoda; class Insecta; order Blattodea; family Blaberidae; genus Diploptera; species Diploptera punctata. The sequence continues at coordinate 2,050,599 of JASPKZ010003831.1, read as the reverse complement.
GATTACATGTAACATTAAACATTAAACGTGCATCCTTAAATGAGAAGTTCCATTAACTTCATTTGAACATCGCACCGTTTCCTAGCAACGAGATTTTTTCTCAATGCTAACGGAACATAATGGTTTACGACAAACACAATTTTACGCCAGGCCGTAAAAAGAAATTCTCATGTAGGAGTGTTGTAACAAAATTCTTGTGATCTGCGTATGGTGTTCCATAAGTTACTATACACTCATATCAGGTTAGGAGAATAAAATAGTTTGGTTGGCAGCCCAGGAGTGTTGAAAATATGTAATTGCGAGGATCTAGTGGAGTCCACCAGGACTCCGAGCCTGAACAATAAGAAAGGGCTGTACGGGCTAACGAGAGGGCCACGGATCCAACCCAAAAATGGCGATATGGTTCATGGGAGAAAAACCTGGTCTGTCGGACCTAAAATAAGACTTCTGATTTACTTTACTATAGAGTAGACTTTCATTCCACAGCACGGTATGCGACCCTTCTGGTCCCTGCATCCAGAAGAGTCCGTTACCGTATTTGGATCTTTACTGGCCTAGCTATCCTCATAGTAGCGTCCAGATCATAAATGTCAGTGATATCTATATTTATTTGCCCGGGCCCATCAGAGGCAAAGATTGATTCATCTTTCCTATATAGATTTAATAAAATATATTAATTATTAACAAGAATTCTTAAACACACTGTAGTAATTGATATGACTCGTATTTAACTCAGTATAATATTTACAACCATGAAAGCTAGAAGGGAGCTAATATAACCATGAGAAAACTTGTAGATAGTAAAATTATAAGGCTGCAATAGCATAGCTAACAAGTACAGTAATTACACATTCTTATTTACTTAAAATATAATTTAATATTCCAATTATTTGTCTGAAGTTGAAATATGAAAATATGTTTAAACATAAATTATTCTTAATCATTACAAAACTTTAAAGAAAACAGAAATAATAACAAAAATGACAACATTTATTCACACAAGCACTCGTGCATACCTTTTTAGTCCAGCCAAGGGTTAGGGTCCATACTCCCGGATACCCTACCCTGGCTTACCGGACCAAACACAAAACAACACAGCTCTCCTCGAGCTGACTGATGTCCACCAGACGATAACAGAATAAACTAATGAATGAATGACCTTGTTTACAACTTGCTTCACATATTTGAGTGTTCCGAGGAAGAGGGGAAGTTGCGCACTTACAGAAGCGCAGAGGGAAGGAGTAGGAAGGTGAGTGGAAGTAAACACAAAGAGAAAGGAAATTGGCACAGTTCATAAATCTCACTGAAGAGGAAGGATAACAGTACATAGATATTACGTACCGAAATCGTACTTTCGGTACACCACTCATCTCCATAATGCTTATATAGGGCGACAGATCTTTCACGTCGCCAGTGCTCATGGCAGTCTGCACTCCCGGTCTGAATAAAGAACTAATGTACTACTATACACTTCAGAAACATGAATTACTCGTATATTTGTGGAATGCAGGCTTTCACGGCCGGTAATCATAATGTTAAAATATTCCGAGCTATGTGGCCGTGGTTCGTAGACTACAACAAGGTAACATCACCTAGAAGCACTCGCCACTGAAGATGCCCTCCGCTGTTGAGGGAGAAACTTTTGGAAGAAACACCAGTTATAGACCACAGCTACATAGCCCGGAATCTTTTAACATTACTCGTATATTTCTTAAATTGTAATTATACAATGTATAACCGAATAACATAAAAATTATTTCATAATCAACTTTCGTAAAATAATACGGATTGGAACAGAACTACCTACAATGGATTATTCGGGGATGTTGTTTAGTGTTTTGATATAAGAAACCGATGGTCCTCGGTGGATTATTATACAGGGCTATTCAGAAAGAAGGGACAAATTTCAAATATTTATTTCTTCCCAACTACAAAAAAAAAAATAGAAACACAATTCCAACGTTCATGGATAGAGAAAAGTTAGAAGTTCCGATCATGGCCGCATTGGCGCTTTTGCTTATCATGTTAATTACTTGTATCAAAATGGCGACACAATAGGACGTTATATTGGAAGAGGAGGCGCAGAAAATCAATTTGATCGCCGGTGGCTTCCCAGTTCATCAGACCTGATCCCGTGAGATTTTTATCTGTGGGATTACGTAAAAAGACGTGTTTTTTTCCCCCCACACTCTTAAAAATCTGCGACACCGAATTGTTGAAGCTTTGAATTCGATAACTAGAGACCAGCTGATTCGTGTATGGCAAAAAATGAGCCATCGTTTTAATATTTGTTTTGTAACACATGATGCTCATATTGAATCCATAAAATAGTGAAATAATTGGAACTTTACTCTTTTCAGGTAAGTTGGAATTGTTTCTATTTTTTATAGTTTGGAACTAATAAATGTTTGAAGTCTGTTCCTTCTTTTTGGATAGCCCTGTAGTTATGTTTTTCATGTATCATGTCCTTCTGACTGTGATAAGATGAATTAGGTAGTGATTAAAGCCACACTTGTATCGAGTTTACTGGTCCAAGTTACCTTGGAAAGGGTTGAATGACATAATGCAACCTCGAATACTCACAAGACCAATAAAACATCCATCTGGTATTTGGGTATGTATTTTACTGGTTCTGCATGTATTAATTCATTTATCCCTTCCCATCCGACATAACTGTGATTTCTAAACACCATGAGGTTCTAGAATTGTGGGTTTAAAAATGATTACTTGATTTTTTTTTCTGTAATCTATTAGAACCCATCTTATCATATTCAAAGGATATGCTTATATCTAACACATCCAAAAACACATTACTCTATAGCATCGTTTCCCAACCTGTGGTTTGTGAACCCCCACAGGGGTTCGCACAATATTTAACGGGGTTCGCCAAAACTTTTCCATAATGGAGGGTTTCGAGGTTAGGCCTATTATTGTTTCCTCCATTTCTGTGGTTTTGTTATAATAATAATAATAATAATAATAATAATAATAATAATAATAATAATAATAATAATAATAATAATATTATTATTATTATTATTTTAAAATTAAATTAACCCTATAATGCTCATTGTTACATATGTATACCCCTATTTGTACGAAAAGTCGTTTTCTTCATATGCCTATTTAAGAAATATGACTTTTAAGACCCAATACAAACCACTTAATCTTAATAATAAGGCATATATAAATGTTTTTACTTACTTGAAGCTTAGAATATAGGCTTTGGTAAAAATATGACATGTCATAGGAATTCGCCCCTTACTGATGACTTGCTTGTACCTATATTGACTTTAATGGAAGGGATGGGAAGGGTTGTATTAATAATATGAAGAAATATAAGGTGCATAATACAATAAAATATGCTTAAGTTATGCACATCTTTCAAGGTAATCAAGATAGGTTTTAAGACAGATTGCCGTATCGCATGCACATTTGTTTCGTTTTGGCTGGCATTTCACTACACTTAAGATCAGGCAAGCACAATACCAACCATCAACATACTCTAGAATACGTTACTAAATGAAACGTTGCTTTTTGCGTACGTCTTTTTACATGGCAGATCTTTCTTCATAGCCCGATAGGAATGCAGCTGTGTGATACACCCCATCCTTTTCCCTCGAGCGCATTGTCAGTATAGTATACTCTATACTAAGGGTCAATTTCACCAACAGAAGTAACTGTTTTACCCCAGTTTTCCCCGTGTATAATGCATAGCTTAAACTGTCGTAATGCAGTCACCTCTGTTGGTGAAACCGATCCTAATACAAGTAAGCCTTCGACAAGTGGAACAGATTCCTCTCTCTGATAACGTCTAAGTACGTAACATAAATTTTTGCATATTTTCTTAATCTTCTATTATTATTCTCTTTATATTATGCCCATAACCTGATCATCTCAGAAATTGAGTCCCTCCATCTCCTTTTCTGTTTTTCAGACGGGCCGTTTGGAGTTAGTTGTCCCTTACCACATGTATAATTCTGTCCGATTTCATGCAAGATACATGTTGGTTTCATTCTGTTCTTCTTATGTCCATCCAACCATCTACTAATTGATGTTTGTAAGTAAAGTAAAGTGATCCCACAACAGGCCCGGAGGCCCTTGGGGTAGTAGGAAGTGTTTCTAGACAATCGGCACTTTACGTCAGCCGGGTTGTCAGCCCTGCGTGACGGCCGCCTTTACCCGCAGAACAAGCGTCTGGTACTCATTTCCGTTAGAGGCTGAGTCGATCCCAGGGCCATAGTGCCGCCAGAGGGTTTGGGCCAGTTTAAAAATCCTGACCCCAACGGGGCTTGAACCCTCGACCCTCCGGCTTGTAGCTCAGTGCCTTAACCACTGCGCTACGGCGTGCCCCACTTGATGTTTAATAAGTTTCTATTCTCGTCACTTATTATCTTACCTCTTCTAGTTTTATGCAATTCTGTTAAAAATGTATTGCCGTAGACTTTCACCGCCGGAGTTGCTATGATGGTCTTGAAGAAGACGCAGACGCAGTCTCTGGCGAAACGTCGGGGAACTACAAGCCTCACGACCACGGCCTACAGCACGAAAATCTTCTTCAAGAACATTTGTTAAAAATATTAATTTCATTTGTCTCTAGAATCGGTTTATTTTTAGAAGTATCCGCTCTTGTCTCAGAAGCATAGGTCGACATTGGGCGTATGGCTGCTAAGAAGATTACTGTCTTGGTATCCTTATTTAAGTATTTATTTTTCCATACAATACTATTTACTCTGACATATTTGGCTATTATTAATCCTTTTTTCGTAGTCCAATAGTAGTTGGCTAACTTACTGTATTTATATTTGTTTTTATTATTCTATCTCGTCATTGGAAATCTTCTGATGAAAATGGTAACCAATGTCTTGCAACATATACGGAAGGAATCCGGGAAGTAAAATTTTGACTTTTATAATTTACAACAAAAAAAAAACATAACTACAGAGAAGAACATTTCCCTTGAGCTGGGATTTGAACCAAAGACTCCAATTTTACAGATTATCGCTCTATGAAGATCTGCTTAGTTAAACTGATCGAACTAAACTCGTATTTCTCTCTCTCTCTTTTTCTCTCTCTCTCTGTCTGTGTGTGTGTGTGTCTCTCTCTCTCTCTCTCAATCCACGAGTTCCCCGTAAGTACTAAAACTCTATTTACAAGGTTTAATGAAAGTGCATCAACTTCGTGAAATCACTTAACCCCCTCTTTTTTTTCTGTTACGTCAATTAGATATGAAGTTTGTAAGAAACCTAATTTTTCAGACTATCCGTCTTTATATGTGAACTATACGGGATGGAAAATTTATTATTGTTATTAATATTATTATTATGATTATTATTATGATTATTATTATTATTATTAGTAGTAGTAGTAGTAGTATTATCATTATCATTTGCATTGTCATTATTATCATAATCATCGTCGTCATAATCGTCATCATCATTTGATTTCTCTTTAGACACAACTCTATAGAGTCAGTATTGAGTTTCATGGCAAACAGTATTAACAGACAAAACAACTTAAAGATTTTACAGTATTTATTTAAACTGAGGCCAACGAACACTTGACTGTCGTATAAACAACTTGCAGGGAGTCACAGCTTTCATCTGTCATTACTGAAAAAAAAAGCAGGCTTTGTATACAGTAAGTGAGATTAGTAATCCATCAGTCACTTGTTTTATCGACTGGTTGCCTGGCAACGCCAAGACCGAGAAATTTGCATTTCAAATCGAAACTTCTTGTACATAAAGTTTCAACTCGAAACGTATTTCGTGTATGTAAAAAGGCTACAAGTACAATACAATAGTTAATTTCAAGCGTCATTATAAAAAAAATCTTATTGGCGTAGTTAGTAACTTTGGTAGCGTATATTTTAAATACGTTCTTATTTAATTAAACATAGGCTCAATACTGGAAATGCGTGCTATTATGCATTGCAGAGACTTTTGATGCCGCAACTCCTTTCAAAAAACGTTAAACTGAAAATATATAAAACTATTATTCTACCAGGTATATTATATGGGTGCGAAACATGGACTCTTACTTTAAGGGAGGAAATGAGATTACGAGTTTTTGGGAATAACGTACTTAGGAACATTTTTGGACCAAAGAGAGATGAACAGTCAGGTGAATGGAGAAGACTACACAATAATGAACTATATGGTCTTTATAGGAAGCCAGATATAATAAGATCAATTAAGTCTCGTAGACTGCGTTGGGCAGGACATGTTGCGCGTATGGAGAATGAAAGACGTGCATGGAAGCTTCTTGTAGGAAAGCCAGAGGGAAAACGCCCAGTTGGTAGACCTAGAATGAGGTGGGAGAACAACATTAACTATGATTTGAGGGAAGTAGATTATACAGGGAATGATTGGAAGCCATTAGCTCAGGATATGGATGTATGGAGAGCTTATGACCGCGCGGCCATGAACGTACGGGTTCGATAGTGCCAGTGAGTAAGTAAGTAAGAGTAAATTTAATCGCATTATACCGTGTATAGGTTATATACAGATAAATACTTTCAGGGAGATTTGAGTCAGTCTTTAGCTTCTAAGCTTTAAATTCCGGTGCCGACCAAATTGACATTTTTATTCAATCATCAATGCAAGTACTGGGTTATAATTTCATTACCAGGTCTCATTTCTTCATAACCATTGTTTCATAATATCATTAAAGAAATTGAATAAGTTCACTGTCTTAAGAACACGTGACTGCAAATAATAATTAAATACGCATCATGATAGAATGTCCAAAGTTTCTAGATGGGATATGACCTGATACATTGGAGCATCTAGAAATAAACGTGACGTACAAAATCACATTAAAACATGAAAATAAATTAATCAGTAAATAAAGGTAATTTACCACGGGGTTGCTGAACTAATCCTTCCCGTTCAGTAAAAAATTTCCATAATTGTTGTTTTATACAACCATACTTCTCTTGTTGGTAATTTTAAAGAGTTCTGTCTTGTTCTATGTAGGCCTATTATATTTCATATCATTATTATTATTATCGTAGGAAAATCATTGAGAGAGAAAATTCGCAGCTCTGTTATTAGAGACGAATGTGAAATTGAACCTATAAACCTCTGGAAAAATGATAGAAGACTAAATTGGAACGATCACATAGACAGAATGGAGAACAGTAGACTAGTGAAGAAAGTACGTGAGCAGAAAAGGCCTTTAGGAAGACCACAATTACGATGGAAGGACGTCACCATAGCCCGGACCTGTAGTGAATGAACACGCAACAAGCTGCCAGCTTTCATGCATAGAGGAAGAAGAAGATTATTATACACATGAGAGAGTGCAGAAGACAAGGGGGGAGAGGGCAATCCAATTCATTCTCGTTTTCTAAATCGAAACTGTTTCTTTTTTAATCATGTATTGCATGCTATGTTAGTTTATGTAGCAAATATCGTTCCAATGCCAATGTTTAAGCAATAATATTTTATATTTATTTTACACTTGCTACTGCCCGGCCTGCGCTACTACTCCTAAATAAAAGTATATTTATGTTTAGTTGATTAAGTAAAAATAAAAATAATTAGAGATTTATATCATAATTATTTTTAGCTACCCTGTGCGGATTACCCGGCAATGCCGGGGAATCTATTTATCGTTATCTTCTTGGTATCAATGACCTGAAAGTCAAAAATGATTATTGTGAGTTATTCTTAAAAGAATGACATACACTGCGGGGGCTTTTTTGTAGAATTATTTTGGGATATTCAATTTTGTGTACATTAATTTGGTGTATTTGTTATGGTTTAGTCAGCGTAAGCCATTTAAGCGTTCTAAAAGCTACTTTTTTAGTGCACCGATGAACTTCTTTTTATCTCCGGCCTATAGATTTTTTATTCATTACCCCAGATTGTAATTTCGACATTTCTGATGTTCTCTCCTGGCATTGGCGTAATTGTAACCAACTTCAAAGATAGGGGCGCTTAGAAGTCGGGGTTAAAATGCAGCGATGATATGATGGAATGATGATGATAGTGGTGCGCCAGGAGAATCCTTAATCCTAAACTTAATCTAAGGCGAATATGAATGATTATGATTATGATTGACAGATGGTATTTGGGGACCGTTTTGGCCTCACCGTTTCCTGGCATTTGTCTTACAGGCGAGGAAACACCTCGGAAAAACGTCACCGAGGAAACTTGCCCCGACCGGGATTGAACCCGGGCCCGCTGCATGACAAGGCAACACGCTATCTCGAGACCATAGCGGTGTACCCGGCCACATGGTAGTTCGATAATATGTTATATAATGTACCATAATTTTAAAAAAATCTCTAAATGATGGTAAAAGCTCCATTAAAATCGGTGAAGTAGTTTTTGAGTCCATAAAGGAAAGACCGACTCAAAGGCACTGATTTTTATAGTAAGATTTTTAAAAAGTGCGTTATATCGTTATTTTATGATCTACTTAGGTGTGTATTAAATTCTATTGCGAGGCAATGTTATCGTTGTATATGTTCTGATGGGATCGTTTGTCTTATCTGAACGCTACACAAGCTTCTCCGCATAGCGTTAGTGTATTGTTGATGTGCATCACAGTTGAGTATTAAGATGGCGATCGTTGTATAAAACCCGTGCGTGCCGTGTGCAAAACGTATTAAACAAACTTTGTAATAATTGTGGTAATTGTTTAAGTGTGTGTACAGTGTTTTAGTAATGTTTTACGCGTGTTTTGAAACTTATGAAGTGGAAGCAGGATCTGGGATTGTCTTGAATTCTGCACAAGGTTTGTATATTTGTATTATGATTTTTTTAGTTTATTGCTAATCGTTTGGTAATTGATGTTGTCAATAAATCTCTCTTTCTTAACCTTAGTTTGACCTCCACCTTAAATGTACCTTGTTCAAGTTTCCAACCGGGATCGGAGATTTTAAAATACCTTACACAGATTCTATCATATTTTACTTTAATGTATTAATTTTTATTCAACACTAGCTAACACCCGGTGTTCGCTGCTGCGGATAAAGAAATGAAAATTAATGTGTTTTTTATGTTTAGTTGAATAAGTGGAAGAAAAATGTAATTATAAATTTATATCATAATAAATTTTAGATACCACGTGCTGATTACCATTCGTTACCCGGGAATCTACCTATCCCGGTCTTCTTGGCATAAATGAGTTGAAACGAAAATTAATGTGTTTTTGTGTATAGTTGAATAAGTGTGCGTAAAAATGTATATCGTAATTATTTTTAGAAACCCCGTGCTGATTACCCGGCGTTACCCACAAATCTACGTATCCCAATCTTCGTAGCATAAATGAGCTGAAATACGAAAAATAATGTGTTTTTATATTTAGTTGAATAAGTGTAAGGAAAAAAATCGTATTTATTTTTAGATACCACGTGCTGATTACCCGGCGTTGCTCGGGAATCTACTTATCCCGATGTTCTTGGCATAAATTAGCTGACAGTCGAGCATTAATACGTTTTTATGTTTAGTTGAATACGTATAAGGAAAAATAATAATAAATTATTATCGTAATTATTTTAAGACTCTTCGTGTTAATTATCCGACGTTGCCCGGGAATCTACTTATCCCGATCTTCTTGGCATAAATAAGCTCAGAGACAAAATTCGTTATTGTGAGTTACCCGTAAAAGAATACCCCCCGTGCGCTGCTACGCGTGCCCGGGAATCTACTTTTTCAGATCTTCTTGGCATCAATGAAACACAAAAATGGATATTGTGAGTTATCCGTAAAAGGTAAACATATGCTGTCCAGGACTTTTTTGTAGACGTTTTTGAGATATTCAATTTTGTGTATATTAATTTTACGTATTTGTTATGGTTTAGTCAGCGTAAGCCATTATTCGTCCAAAAAGCGACTTATTTCACGTTTTTATTACAAAAAGTGATTTTTAAGGGTGTAGGAATTGAGGATCACAACTCTCTTAAAGCCTACGTTCATCTCGGGAATCTCCTGAACATTTTACAAAAAGCCCCATCGTAATGGGATGAATGGTATGGGAGCGCATAAAGTACTAAAAAACAAACATTTATTTGTATATATTAGATTTACACACATACGTTTTAAACCTAAAAAGATAAAGAGTATAACTAAACATAATTATGTATATTATATCCCCTTTTTTGGTGTATGATTAGTTAGGTTAGATTTTAGTTTCCTCATGGCGCGACATGCCTAGAAGGCTCATAGCCTACAGCCGGCTGCTGGCCTTACATCCATATGTGTCAATCACAGGGGAAGATGATCATCCAGCCAGGGAAGGATTTTAATATTCCTTTTCTTACACTTGAAAACCAACAACACAATTACTGCGAATCGTTCAATAGAATTATTGTTCACAAATGAATTAGGTATAAATTATCAATTGAGTTGGTGTTTACTTGATGAAAATCCATATTTATTAATTAAATAAAAATAAAACTTAGTTTTATTTTATTTTCATATTTATTAAGATATATTCAGTTACCGCTGTTTCGGTACACTTTGCCTTCTTCAGGCACGTTAACAAATGTTAATACAAATTTAACATGTCTGAAGAAGGTACAGTGTACCGAAACAGCTGTCACTGAATATATCTTAATAAATATGAAAATCAAATAAAACTAATTTTTATTTTTATTTAATTAATAGGTATAAATTGACTATTCGCCAAATAAACTATGCTAAATATTCATAAATAAATGTTAGGTCCAATATATGTGGTTTTAGCAAACAAATTGATTTGTGCATTTGTTTATAATTATATTAAATATTCTCTTGAAATCAAACCGTACATAGAGAATATATTTTTGTTCGTTAAAGTAGGCCTACCCAGCTAAAGCGGGAACAGATATTTATTTTATTTGTACAGTATAATTATTATCTACCTATAATTGCTTAGCCCAGCGTTGAATCATAGCCTCTCTTTTGTTAGGAGTTAATAGACCAAATACATTTTAGTTTATTTTGTTCAAAGATGTCATGAGTGTCATGCGGTCAGCACATACTATAATTAAGTTTATGTTAATTCCAATCATGTGATCAGAAATATAAAAAGATAGGGGCTACTTCATTTCACTTCCTGTTTGTACTGTGTCGAAAACAGACCTATTATAGTCGATCCTGGTGAACTAATAGTTATAATACTCATTTCGTTCTGAGGTAATAAATTTATAATTAAAATTGGCACAATTGTCTTAATTTCACTCTGCAAATACTCGATAGACTGGTGGTTACCTTACTCTGGTTTTGATCTGGTTTAGTGGTACGTGGGTTCAAACTATATCACATGATTTTTTTCGGAAGAAGGTATTCCTACAATCATATTTATGCTGACGATATCCAACATTTACGTTAACTGCAGACCTGACGAATTCGACGAAAACATCGATAGATTTAACATTCATCTTATACAAATATCATAGAGGTGCAAGGACCCAGGACTTAGATTCAATATGGAGAAAACCCACGTGACAATCCTTGGACATCCAAGATTACTGCACATCAATAAAAATATCAATATAGATAAAAAACAATGCCTTATTCGTCATTTTTTAAAAGTTTGGATTTTTATCTGGTCTCTAATTTAAGTCATATATTTTCAATAATGCACTCTTTAAATAAATTCAGAAATTTTCCTTCTATCGATCTGAAAATAATTCTATTGCAAACTCTCGTGATCCCGCATATTGATTATTGTGACATCTTATTGACGTATGTTAAACATGGACTAGCATATAAATTGTAACTTATTCATAACATGTGTAGGCCTATCAGATGTATCAATGTAGGGAACTTAGTGCAGATATAGTTGAAGCAAGTACCGCCTTTATCTAAGGACTTTACATACTGTTTCATTAGATTCAACTTTATGTGCAGTGGGGGTAATACAATTTTCTTGAGATCAGGAAGGTGTTCATACTCGATATTCTTGTCGCTAACTTGGAACAGGACTCTGTCAGGCCAATGTTTTCTTTGCCAAAGTTTATTCGTCAAACGACTGTACCACAGATGCATGTAGCATGGGTTATTTTGTATACCCTGCTTGTTGACCCAACAGAATCGATATTACCTTCAGATCGCCAGACACAATCCAGAGATGATCACTGTACTTTATCTTGCGGAGAAGTAAAGTCATAGTCTTCTAAGTTTCTTTTCGTGTTATAGAGTGACCAATAGGAATGGATACTAATTTATTTCCATTGTTCAGCAGTACACGTGTCAGACTTCTCTTCGAGCTGTCAAAGAACTACCTCCATTCCTCTGAAATATACACCCATAGCTCCAATTAATCCTACTACATCGACGCAGTATACAAGCTGTTCGTTCATTTCAAAATACTTTAATAAACCCTTTTCTCTCTTTAGATGCATTAAGGTGGTTCCGGGGCCTAACATATTAATGGAGAACCATGTAATTCTGTTGACGATTTTGGCAGATCAAGATCTCGCAAAAGATGGTTTAACTGAGCTCGAGTGAAAGGTCTGCACATCTTCTCTTACTCATCAAAGGACACATTATTTTCATCACCACTGTCTTGTGTTGATGGGATACTAGTTTCCTCGTCACTGGAACTTGCAAATATGTTGAAAGTAGGGATCGGAACGTTATCGCTATGTGCTTCAGGTCTTATAGCTGACAGCAGGGTAAGATATTCAATTGTATGTTTTAGAGTTCATGATATAGCCTGGTACATCAACCATACAAAAGTAGCAGTCTTCCAAATGATCTTGCTGCTATCGCCATGCTATTGGAACTTCAAAACTAAGGGATTTCCTTTCTCCCTTGGTGCAATGTCTGAGGTTCTCAACACATGTCCTATAGACTTTATATGGCGCCCTTGGCCCCCAATCTTATTACCAAAATATGCATGATAAACGTTTTTAAACAAAGTCTGATATATTTGTCCTTTGTATTGGCAATGTATAATCACCACAGATATAACAGAATTTATCAGGGTAATTTTTATCCTTCCGGTGAATGACTGACATTTTCGCAGGAATCCGAAAATACTCGTAAAACATGGAAAATTAGATGTGTGAAATACCGTTCGTGATAATGGAAAATGGTTATGATTTTTTAATTTCTCACCCTCAAATTATTGAAAAAAATGATTACTTTACAGTCAGCAAAATTGTTGTGCACCAGTGTTATCATTAATGTTGTAACTTACCAAATAGTATTGTTATTTTATTCAAATATGGAAATATATTCATAAGTTATAAACTTTTTTTTTAGTCCACCGCTGTGGTCTCGTGGTAGCGTGCTGCCTTGTCACGAAGCGGGCCCGGGTTCGATCCCCGGTCGGGGCAGTTTTTCTGGGTGAGGTTTTTATCGGAGTTTTTCCTCACCTGTAAGACAAATGTCAGGAAAACTTTAAGGCCCAAACGGTCCCCGAAATCATATGGCCATCATCATTATCATTATCATCCTTACCATTATCATCATCCTTCACCGGTGTGGAAAGCAACGGGAATCTATCACACCTACACAATTCCCTAGTAAAGCTGCAAGCATAGCATGAAAATGCTATGATTGCAGTGAAGGACCTGCCTTCGGGCAGAATTACTATGGATGGATAAACTTTTTACATCACAAGAAAGGTCCACTTTAACCTTCATATATGGATAAAGTGGACTCCAGAGTCCACCTTAGCTTTTAGTCTATTTTTAAGTTTATTTATTTTATTAATTTATATAGATAGGCACAGATTAATCTGAAAATATTTATGACTGATTATAATTAAAAAGAGTTGATATTTATTTAATATTTTGAAAACGTGAATTCGCCACGGTGGGCTAGTGGTTATGCTCCTTGCCTCTGGTCTCGAGGTTCGCGGGTTCAAACCCGGCCGGGGTCGATGGAATTTTTTTAGGATGGAAAAATGCAAGGAGCAAGTCCTCCGGAAAGGACTTCAAGCCGTGGATCCCGAGACTATATATATATATATATATATATAGTTTTTGATTAAATTTGCCACAACACAGAATGAATAACGAAAATAAAATACATTAAAACTTGTCCAATTGTATTATTTACAGAAATAATAACTGAAATTGTAAACCCAAATTGTAAAAGTACAGGCTTTTCTAACTGATCCACAGCAGTGATGTCGGGATAACGCCCTTGTCTCCAACTAAGCAAGCCTTTTTTCCACCACCCTCGGGACATGTTTCCTGGGTGAGATCTTTTTTGTGGTTTTTCTCGTCTTTAGTGACAAATGTTGAGAGACTTTAATGCACAAATAGTTTCGGAGCAACTGGGCATCAGAGATATCGTATCATATACGCCTTGTTTAGTATGAATGTACGAGTGAATATTGTATCTTGTCTTATATGCTCGTTTTGTCTCGGAGGTGGTGGCCTGTCATTAAGATAATCACAATCCGGGGTGGGGTCCTTGTGTTGTCATAAGTATGTGTGTAATCCAGAGTTTAAAATCCCTTCGGACAGATCGTGTCACAGGACGGTCCGAGAGACTTCGGACATATGAAAGCATCTTCAAAAGGAGAGGTTAAACTAAGGAAAAGAAAGAAAGACTGCCAGATTAAATATATATATATATATATATATTCTGTGAATAACTAATACCCGGCGTGCGCTGCTATGCGTAAATAAATGAAAATTAATGTGCTGTTATGTTTAGTTGAATAAGTAAAATGAAAAATAATAAATTTTTATTTTTAGGTACCCCGTGTTGATTACCCGGCGTTGCCCGGGAATCTATTTATCCCGATTTTCTTAACATAAATGAGCTGAAATCCGAAAATTAATGTGTTTTATGTTTACTTAAATATGTAAAAGGAAACATTTATATTGTAATTATTTTTAGATACCCTGTGCTGTTTACCCGGCGTTGTCCGGGAATCTACTCATCCCGATCTTCTTGGCATAAATGAGCTCAAAGACAAACAATAATGTACCTCTCAAAATTATTTGAATAAGTAAAATGAAAAATAATTATAAATGCATATAGTAATTATTTTAAGATTGCCCGTGCTGATAACCCGGTGTTGGGCGGGAATTTACTTACCTCGATCTTCTTGGCATAAATGAGCTAAAAGACAAAATGCGTTATTGTGCGTTATCCGTAAAAGAATAACCGCCATGTGCTGCTATGCTTGCACAGGCATCAACATACTTGTCTCGATCTTCTTGTCATCAATGAAAGACAAATATGGTTTTTGTGAGTTACCCGTAAAAGGTAAACATATGCTGTCGCGGTCGTTTTTGTAGAGCTTTTTGAGATATTCAATTCTGTGTAGATTAATTTTGTGTATTTTTATGGTTTAGGCAGCGTAGGCCATTTAATCGTCCAAAGAGCTACTGTTTTCACGTTTTCCGCTACAAAGGGCGATTTTTAAGGGTGTAGCAGTTAAGTAACATAACTCTCTTATAGCCTACGTCCATCCCGGGAATCTCCTGAACATTTTGCAAAAAGCCCCATCACAATCGGATCAACGGTATGGCCGCACATAAAATACGAACAAAGAAACAAACATTCATTTTTATATATTAGATTTTATGTGAAATACTTACGGTATAGATCTCTAATTGAAATAAATTACTCTTGGGGACCTGTATACCGCTCTATTCAATACAAGGAAGCCTTGATTGAAAGAACTACACAATGTTGAAGAGAAGCTCTGCACATGCACCTTCATTAAGAATTCTCTTTGCAATACCAGACCTCTTTGTAACACATTTCTCTACGCTTTGGTCGTTTTTATTTTCCCTTCTTTTTTTCTATTGGAAAAGAGAGAAATTTTCTGTCAAATATATTTTGCTAGCGTAGTTAATGGCTCTTGTGGCAAGGGTTAAAGCAACCAACTGCCAATATTTTATCCGTAAGTGGTAATGGAATGTTTTAAATTTTATGGTATTGTTTTATTATAGTAATAAAAGTTAATTCCAAGACAAAGAAACTTACATAGGTAGGTAAGTTGACAGCATGTTATGTAAGGGCGCTCTTTAAGAGCTTGTAACATTAGTGTCACACTTAAAATATCGGTGCGACGGAACCGATAATTTTTTGCAGAGAGGCCACTTGTTTCAAGTTTGATCTGAAACATTATAGTTTATTAAAATTTAAAAAAATCTTCTAACAAAATTTTCATATATAGTGATAAAGAAATTTTAATTTCAAATACAATAAAGTTCAAACAGGCTAGGGAATAGTGGACAGGTTCTTTTACACGCCGAAAATCTTTGACATGTGGCTTACAGCTTTACGTTCATATGTTAGAGCTTTATTTTCAGAATTTATGTAACGTATATTTTTAACTAACTCACTTACTGGCACTATCGAACCCGTAGGTTCATGACCGCGCGGACATAACTCTCCATATATCCCTATTCTAAGCCAATGTTTTTAAGTCATCCCCTGTATAATCTACTTCTCTCAAATCATAGTTAATTTTATTCTCCACCTCATTCTAGGTCTACCAATTGGGAATTTTCCCTCTGGTTTTCCTACAAGAAGCTTCCATGCAAGTCTTTCATTCCCCATTCGTGCCACATGTCCTGCCCATCGCAGTCTATGAGACTTAACTCCTCATTATATCTGGCTTCCTATAAAGACCATGTAGTTCACTGTTATTTAGTCTTCTCTATTCACCTGTCTGTTCATTCTCTTTGGTCCAAAAAATTCTCCTAAGTACTTTATTCTCAAATTCTCGTAATATTCTTTCCTCTTTTGAAGTAAGAGTCCATGTTTCGGATCCATGTAGAATAATAGTTTTATATATTTTCACTTTAACGTTTCAAACGAGTAGGGACGTCAGGATTCTCTGTAATTCATAATAGCACGTGTTTCCAGAATTGAGCTTATGTTAATTTCTTTGTGTATCTCATTTTTGTTTGTGATTATTGTTCCTAGGTATTAGAATTCAGCCACGTCCTCAAAATCTCCCTCATTTGTCATTCATTAGCTGTCTATTTCCATTATTAATGTATTTCTATGTGTGACCATATATTCAGTTTTATTGATATTTACTTCCAGTCCCAATTTCTTAGTGTTACTCAGTAGTGTGTTCATGTTGGCCTTTACGATCTCCTCGCTATCGCCCAATAGTACTACATCCTCAGCATAAACTAATAGCTTATTAATACCATTGAGTTGTAGGCCTTCTTCATCCTCTAAAGATTTGATGGCAGCTCTAGTAGAACATTAAACTTATATTTATAGTTGTAGTAAACAATCGGTAATTTTCTTTTTTTTTCAGTATAATATTTTTATTTTCCACTCATAGTATATTTATCTTGCCGTGGTGGAGTGGCTTACTTGATTGACTCCGAGAGTTTTACCCGCCGTAGCAATGTTACTTACATATGCCGGATTGGTCAAAGACATTAAGCCAGACGAAGAAGTACGTTGTTGAAAGAGTGACTATGTTTAACCGTAAAAAATATAACCATAAAAATGCATGGGTTCCTCTGAGGTAAAATTCTCCGGAGATAAAATAGTTCCATGTTCGGTTCTCCGGGCAGGACTACTTCAGGGATATAACGCCAAATTCTCAAACACAGGACAATATATAGTAGTTGGGCAATAGAAATATTATCTCAATAATTAGATACATCGCCCTTACATATAATCGATTTACAGGAAGTTAGGAGCCAGGAGAAGGTAATCAGGAATCAGGAAGCTTTGCATTATATTTTGGGAGTGCAGCTTGACCTGAATTTGGAATGGATTATTTTATTCCGAAGGAGGATCGTCTCCGCTATTCGAGATATTAAGTTTGTCAGTGACAGAATAACATGTGTAATTCTAAAGGATGAACGACATTATTTTGTAATCGTAAATGTACAGGATCTCACAGAAGGTATATATTGCAAGGTCAAGCATACATTCTATGAAGAATTATAATGTTTATTTGATAGTCTTCCATGATATAGTATCAAAATTGTGTTAGGAAATTTTAATACAAAAGTGGGGCGGGAAGATATTTTCAGACCAACAATAGGCAAATTCAGTCTTCATGAAGATAGTACCGGTAACGACAATGGGAGTTATATTAGACACCTTTGTAATATCAAAGAATATTATTATTAAGAGCACAACAGTTTAAGGATATACATAAATATACCTGGACGTCTCCAGATGGTGAAATTCGGAACCAGATAGATAATGTATTAGTGGACAAACACTAGCACAGTAGTATCGTAATTGTTATATCAGTTAGAGGGACAGACTGTAATTCGGGTCACTGTCTGGCCAGGGTTAAACTAAGAGAACGGTTATCGCTTATGAGAGGAACAAACACTAAAGATCATTCTGGAAATTTTGAATTAAAGAACTTGAGAAATGACGAATTGCGCGGCAAGAATACAAGATTAAAATTACTAATAGATTTGAAATATTGGAATATTCAGATGAGAATATGGCAACCGAATAAGAAGCAAAAAAAATTCAGGCTATACGGGACATTATTATATTCACAGCAACAGAACATGTAAGTTATTTAAAAAAGACATAACAAGAAATGGTTTCATGAGAATGTGCCAACATTGAATAAAAAGGCAGCTAGCACGAGTCGAATGAAGTAAATTTAGAAAAATTGGGTAGCATTAGACGGGAAACCAGTACGTTATTAAAAAAGTATACAAGGGGAATATTTGAGAGAAAGGATTAATGATTTTCAAAGGAATGAAAAAAATAGAACATCAGAGAATTATATAATGGAATTAGAATACAGAAGAATGCGTTTCAGGCTAAAACAAACAATTGGGAATGAAAATGGGGATATGATTAAAGATCCCAGGAGTATATTAATTAGATCAAAAAGTCACTTTAATCAGCTGTTACATATGAATCCAGAATAGAACGTTGAAGAGGATGACATACATACAGCAGAAATTTTAAGTCACAGAACCAAGAGCATTAGTGGTTGAAATTACGATAGAACAATTTAGAATGTATAAAGCATCAGGCTGAGTTGGGATCCCAGCAAAACTGATAAAATCAAGCTGAGAAAAATTTATGGACAAGGTATGTCGGTTCCGTCGTTTGATTTGGGAAGAAGATGCTCTTTCGAATTAAAGGAAGGAATCAATTATCATACCAATCTATAAAGAAAGGAGATAAACTGTTTGCAAAAATTACAGGGACATCTTATTACTTCCAACTTCGTATAAAAATTCTATCATATATATTAGCATGCAGACTTACTCCCTATATATATTTGATATAATAGGTTACCATCAATGTGTATTTATAGGAATCAATCTACATATTTTAGTATAAGGCAGATTTTAGAAATAAATGGGAATATAATGGCACTATGAAACAACTACATGTAGACTCAAAAAGGTATAAGTTACAATTAAGAGGGTGAAGTTAAATAGTATCCTGCTGGAGTTTAGAATTCCTAAAAAGTTAATTGGACTTATTCGTATGTGTCTAAATGACACAAAAAATAGGGTGAGTGTATCCAAACTGATTTCGGATATTTTTGAAATTCACATTGTGTTATAGCAAGGAGATGCGCAATCTCCTCTACTATTCAATTTTGTATACTAGCTGCCATCCAAAAATGTTCCTAATACGTTTTTCTCAAATACTAGTAATCTCCTTTCCACCCTTAAAGTAAGAGTCC
The DNA here is from genome assembly GCA_030220185.1 of Diploptera punctata. Classification (NCBI taxonomy): domain Eukaryota; kingdom Metazoa; phylum Arthropoda; class Insecta; order Blattodea; family Blaberidae; genus Diploptera; species Diploptera punctata. The sequence continues at coordinate 2,031,033 of JASPKZ010003831.1, read as the reverse complement.
GTGCTCCACATACATATAATATAACTGGTAGAATAACAGTTTTATATATTTTCAGTTTATCGTTTTTTGAAAGAACTTCGGGCGTCAAGAGTCCCTGTAACGCATAATAGCACGCATTTCCAGAATTGAGCCTATGTTTAATTTATTTGTGCATCTCAATAGTGTGTGCGTGTTGGTCTTTAGTATATCCTCGCTATCGCACAATAGTACTACATCATCAGCATAATCTAACAGCTTATTAATACCATTCAGTTGTAGACCTTTTCATCCTCTAAAGATTAGATGGCATACTCTAGTACAAAATTAAATAGTAGAGGAGATAGTGCATCTCCTTGCTTCAACTCATTGTGGATTTCAAAAGTATCCGAAAACTGTTTGCCTATGCACCCCATAATCTTTGTGACATTTAGGCACATTCGTAGAAGTCTCACTAAAATTTAGGAATTACGAACTCCAGCAGGATACTATATAACTTCTACTCCTTATTGAATCATATGCTTTTTTGAAGTATAAATATAGTTGATGTACATTACTATTAGCCTATATTTACATTTCTTTCTAAAATCTGTCTTATACTAAAAATCTGGTTTATTGTAGACCTGTTTCTTCTAAATCCACATTGATGATCTCCTAGATTGTCATCAATATAGGGAGTAATTCTGCTTAGTAATATATTTGTTAGAATTTTGTACGAAATAGAAAGTAGTAGTAGGAGGCTTTATTAGACTAAAAGTAAGTTACATACAAAATTATTTACAAATATGGGTCGCACGGGCAGTAAGCCTTACGCGCTGTTGGCAGTCCGTTACAATAAATTAATATTTGGTAATAGTATAAAGAAAAACAAAAAAACAATAATATTACAATTACGTGATAATATAACATTATAAAACATAAAAGAAACAAAAAAAAAACACAATAATATTACAATTACATGATAATACAATATCATTATACATTAATTAAGTTACGTAGAATTATTAAGATTTAATGGTGTTGCATTTTGATGAATGTGTGTTGTTCTTATTTTCCGCGTTTTGTCCAGAAATTTACCAAGTTTATCCAATTATCGGGATTTACCATTAACTCGTAGCATGCCAATCTTTCACGATTTGAATTAACTTTTTCCCTAGAAATTGAAAGTAATGGGATGCCCTTGTTGTTGTTCCAATCAGCTTTATCTCCTTTCTTATACATTTGTACGATAATCGATTTTTTCCATTAATATGGAAGAGCTACTTTATCCCAAATCATATCCTCTTGTCCATCAATTTTTCTCCCCCTGATTTTATCAGTTCTGCTGGGAATTCATCCGAACCTGATGCTTTATTCAATTTCAATATTTCTATCGTCATTTCAACCTCTAATGCACTTGGTTCTGCGACTAACATTTCTGCAGTCTGTAAATTAACCCCTTCAATATCATATTCTGCATGTACATTTAATAGCTGTTCAAAGTAACTTTCCAGATATTTAATATGCTCCTAGAATCTGCAACCATATCACCATTTTCATTCCGAACTATGTTTGTTCTAGCATGAAACCCTTTGTTTCCTATTATAATTACCAGATATAATTCCCAAATGTTCCTATTTTTTGCATACATTGCAAGATCATTCATCTTCTCTCTAAATATTCCCTCTTTTTACTCTTTAGTGGCGTACTGATTTACCATCTAATGCTATCCTATTACTCTAAATTTACCTCATTTGGCTCATGTAACTACTACTTCATTGTTGCTAGCATTTGTTTCTTTACACTGTCAGCACAATCCTCATCAAACCATTTCCTATTTTGCTCATTTTTAAATAACCAATGCTTTCTGATGTTGATAATTTAATATTATCTCTTACAGCCTCCCATTTTCTACTTATATCTGTTTCTTCTTCGTTTGCCATATTGCCATCTGAAGATTCCAGTACTTCAAATAATATATTAGCAATTTTGATTTGGTATTCTTGCCGCGTTTCATCATTTTTCAAGTTTTCTTTTAATTCAAATTTTACAGCGTTTGTCCCTCTCATAAGCAATGACAGTTGTCTGATTCTCTCCCTGACCAGATGATGATCCCAATTTCAGTCTGTTCCTCTAACTGATCTAACATCGATGATGCTATTGTGCCAGCGTTTCCACTAATACGTGATCTGTCTGGTTCCGAGTTTCGCTATCTGGAGACGTCCAGATGTATTTAAGAATATTCTTATGCTGAAATGTTGTGCTCTTAACAATGAGATTCTTTGATCTGGCAAAGGTGACTAATTTAACCCCATTGTCGTTACTATCTTTATGAAGATTGAATTTGCATATTGTTGGTTTGAATATATCTTCCCGCCCAACTTTTGCGTTAAAATCTCCTAAGACAATTTTCATGTACATTTAGCAAAAACAAATAGTGGGCAGACTCTTGATCTCGAATATTGTAAGTTCTAAAGGGCGATTCACAGGAGAAAACTAATTGCACAGTAGAGCTACAATACTTTTGCCTTTTTCTTTGAAGACCATTGTTTCATGCACAGGAAGCCAGCGAACGCTGAGTGTAGTGCTTAGGGACTTGATTCGTATGCAAGAGGTCACTAGTTCGATTTCCGATGAACTTAAATTTTCTAATTGTTAAAATGCTTTCTATTTTATTCTGTCTTTGTACTCTTAAAAAAAACTATTACAAAAACGTATGTCGATGGAAATGGATTTCTTAAGGAGAGCAGCAATGTGTTCAATATTGAAAAAAAAGAAATACTGCCATACGATAAAAAAATTTATATTAGATATTCAATAGTTGATTATATAAGAAATAAGCAATTGAATTGGTATAGGCACATACGACCAATGAAAGAAGAAAGGTTGTCATAAGTAATACCACGAGTGATTTCCAAATTATCGATAAATTCACGACTCACGAAGTGAGGAGTGAATTTATCTTGAGAATTTGGAAATCAAGAGTGGCATTTGTTAGGACTATTTAACGAATAAAATTAAGCTGTTTACTCACAAATCATTATTTAACTATAGTTATTTTAAAATATTTATATATTTAATGTAAACGTTGATGTTTCAAAACAAATGAGAAACGATTGGTATGCTTCATTTGCTTCTTTTGTTCGTCACTGCAACCAGATCATATTATTTATTGCCAAAGGAACGTAATATTGTAAGAATGCTTTCTAGTGGAGACAAAATGAAACACATCAAACTGTATATTAATTCATTTCTGATGTCGTATGATGTAAATATGACAATTATATTTTTCTGGATTATTACCTGAGAAAACGTACATTTAAGAAAGTGCAAACAGTGGTTTCCTTTTTGGTGGTATAATAAATTGCTACATATGTTTTATATTAACTCCTGAAAACGCTATGTGCACTATATATACAATCTGGTAGCCGTATTTCTTATAGGCTCAGTCACTGCAAAATAATGGTCAGACCTGTTCAGAATATTAAAAAGGAGGAGCTTTCTTTAATATGGTAATTATAACACTGATAAATATTTCATGAAACACGACTCTGATTGATTGTAAAACAGAAATCATTGAAACGTGATTGGTCATTGACTACCATTTGGGGCATGAGTTAAATAGTCCAGGAAAACATTGAAATGGTGTGCACCTGGAAGAAGAAGAAAAAGACCACCTCGAAACTCGTGAATGCAAGGAATAAGAACTGGATGAGAACAAGATGACTGGAGGAGATGAGGTGGATAGATAGAGACGAGTGGAGAAGGAAAATAAAACTTTAGGCACAGGAAGATGTGGAAACATTAAAAATCTGTATATAAACAATAATAATAACAATAACAATTATTATTATTAATACTCTTACTTACTCACTGGCACTATCGAACCCGAAGGTTCATAGCCGCGCGGACATAAGCTCTCCATACATCCCTATCCTGAGCTAATGCTTTCCAATCATTCCCTGTATAATCTACTTCCCTTAAATTATTATTATTATTAATATTATTATTATTATTATTATTATTATTATTATTACTAGTACTAAGAGCGGACGTGTCCACCAATTACACCATGTTGTAATTCGGAACTGAATTAGAAATTAATCATTTAAAGTGCAACAGTACATTAAAAGGTGTACATTAACCACAGTGCAGTGAATATTAATATCACGTGTTTTTAATAATACATCATTATTTATCAAAGGTATTTATTTATACTATGGAAAATTACAATCTTTAGCTCAACCGAGAGTTTCCAGGGAATCATCACTGTGGTCCTCCATCAATCTATAATTTGTAAAGTATGGTGAACTCCGCAGTCGGAGGAGACCCCTCCAATTTCTATTACTATTACTATTAATAGAGTAAAACTTGCTCAAAGCGGGATCGCTGCGACCATTTTTTCGCATTATACAAAATTCCGCATTATAAAAAAACTAATACCTATTAGTAATGTTAGATAATAGAGGACAAAAACATTTATGCTCTTATATTAAAAAAGTAATGGGGAAGAAGTGCAGACTTGCACATATTATCTTATATATAAATGCAAATTGTATTAACCGTATACTTTATTTAGTAACATAATTATGATTAATATATATAATATTATGTGTGGAGTCCAGCGGAATGTCACTCCTTGGGAAAAGTGGTTGTCATACTCCCCTTTTTTCGGGTTTCTTTGCTTCAAAACCCGGTCGGGATCAATGGATTTTTATGGCGTAAAATTCTGAGTAAGCTTTCTTTCGGAAGACAAATAAAGGCGTGGGTCCCACGTTGTAATTTTGCGGTACGTAAAAGTATTTGTCGCCTGAAAATAAGACGCCTATGTGGAAAATTTGTCTACCCTTTTTCGCCTAAATTTGAATTGTTACGTTAATTAACAGAGTTTTAAAATTAGAATAAAACACCAAGTCCAGGAGAATGGGGAAATAAATTAATTGCCATTGTTTTGGGAGACAACAAGTCTTTCGACTTGTTCCGTCTTATCATAAGTAATGCCACGAGTGATTTCCAAATTATCGATAAATTCACGACTCACGAAGTGAGGAGTGAATTTATCTAGAGAATTTGGAAATCAAGAGTGGCATTTGTTAGGACTATTTAACGAATAAAATTAAGCTGTTTACTCACAAATCATCATTTAACTATAGTTATTTTAAAATATTTATATATTTAATGTAAACGGCGATGTTTACAAATGAGAAATGATAGGTACGCTTCTACTGCTTCCTTTGTTTATCACTGCAACCAGATCATACTATTTATTGCCAAAGGAACGCAATATTGTAAGGAGGAGCTTTCTTTAATATGGTAATTATAACACTGATAAATATTTGGTGAAACACGACTCTGATTGGTTGAAAAACAGAAATCATTGAAACGTGATTGGTCATTGACTCCCATTTGGGGCATGAGTTAAATAGTCAGATAAATTGGTCTGTCAATCTTTTCATGGGCTTTTCTCTCTCACTCTTCCCTTTGGTTTGTATTGTAGGTTGTTCTTGCAAATTCGGAATTCTGGCATCCATAGTATATGATTACATAACTTCACTTTATATTCTTTTATTTTATTTTATTTTAATATATTTGATTTTCCTTTTGTTGTTTTTACATATTATTAATCTGTTTATGTGTGAAGGTAATTTTTCTAAAAAAATCTAATTTCTATGAAGTCAATTTATGTTTCGTGTTTCTGATATTTTGTGATAATCCAGCATTATGAATCAATATAGAATATATAGTACTGTTTCATTTCGTACAATTTTAAAATTGTACTTCAAAATTAGCTAAGACGATCTGTAATTAGCTGTTTATGGCTAATTTTATTCAAATTAGTAATTTATTCTACTTTTTCTCCCTGAAATCTTAATAATCTGATTTGTCTTATTTCTTTAATTTAAAATATTAGGTACATTTAATTAGTCCCATTAATTTTGGGCATATTTGTGTCCAGCTCGTGATTCCATATGGTTTTTTGAGCTTGGTGTTGAAATATTAAGATGGGAATTTTTTTCTATTTCATTATGTAAAGCAACAATGTGTGATATGACTGTCATTTGATAATCAAAACAAGCAAAATGAAGAAAACATATCAGAAGAGACAGTTTTACATAAAGAATCCTAAAAGATTGAATTCATTTTTAATTTTTATTCATGGAAAATCTATAATATTTTCATTTTTAACATTTTTCGTTGCAGCTAATGTGAAAAGACAAGTAAGTGACTTCATAAATTCGGTTATATCAAGAACTGCCGATATTCTTCCAATCATCCTTGTGTTAACCGCCATTTTGTGCATTCTGATTAACAGTTTTGGATTTATTCTCTTGATGAAGTGTAGAGAATCTGTCCACGAGAGTCGTTGGTTGAAGATATTATATTTTTATTCATATGTCGAAATTGGTTTTTCTGCCTTGATTGTGACTTCATTAATATATTCTGTTGCACATTGGAAATATGAAGAACATAAAATAAGTGTTGGAATTTTGGAAACTATGAAGGAATATTCCAAAGATTTAGATGCTAAAGTTTCTATAGATAAATTGCAAATACAATTTGAATGTTGCGGAAGTCATAATTATAGGGATTGGTTTCACATACCTTGGATACGTCCAGAAAATGGTGGTGTTATTCCTGTTGAGTAAGTAAAAATTGACATTTTACCAGATTTCTCGTACGCACAAATGTCGAAATAATTAGATAGTTATTAAAACCCAACCAAAATGTGACTTAAATAATATCCTACGCTGGACAAAACTGACAAATATAGGGTTAGGGTGACTTATTCTAATTATATTTTAAATATAAGACGCATTTGATACTTTTATAAATTTAAGCTATTAATGTTTTTTGGGGATAGTCCACTTTACCTTACCTGATATATTTTTAAAGTCCTATAGGACAACAGTGCGCATGCACCAGAGTTTATAGAGCCAACGATAACCCACCATCGAACCACTTATCGATTATTATCGTTTCGATTATTAGAGTTTTTTTTGTTTTATGTATTTAGACACATTAGAATGTAACGAACCTAAAAGCTAACTATATCACACTTGACCTAATTCAATTACTCTAACCTAGGATGGATCCCATGAAGCGCCCTTTTTTTCACTCCTTAATAATCGCAAGCACTAGTGCCAACTATATAATATAGTCTCTGGAGAAAATAGCAAGTCACCATCACAGTATCTGTATTTGAGTAAATACTTAAAAATTCTAAAATCAAGTTATAAAAATGTTTAAAATATTATAAAATGTTACTAAATACAGAAGAAGATTTATAATTTACAACAATAAACTGAAAATTCAAGGGTGTTTCTATACTTGAGCCGTTTTCTTTTATTCCTAAATTATTTGTCACTCCTTATCACTTGTGATTGAGTCACTTATATATGAGGCGGTCAGAGAACAAGGGGTACAAGTGACAAACAATTAGTTTGGAGAAAATTAAGTTTAAAGATAAATGAGAATATAAAATTCCAGGAATATCTGACAAGTCTCATAAATTGTGTTTGTGTTCCTCATATATGAATCCATTTATCCGCAAAATATGAACATTTACCATCTTTCAGAAACAAATTGAAAATAAAATTACTAACAGAAATAACTCACTAATATTACTTTTTAAAAATTTATAATGTGTTTTTTCATTACCGGTATTTAATAAAAATAGATTTAAGATTCGTTAATATTTTTACCTAATGCCTTTTATAAAAAGCATAGATTAATTCATTATAGTTTATTACTTTCTTTGTATTTTTTCTTTCTTTTCTTTTTATGTATAGTAGATTCGAGCTGTTATTCCTTTCTGTATTCATTCTATCATTAATTTAATTTTAATTGTATTTAATTTCGTTGTATTATTAGACATCATTTTCATTATTATTCAATTTGACAGATAATTAATTGTTTAGTAAGACTATTATTGCAATTTTCTGTATTTATATGTACCATTGTCCTGGTGAGTGGAAGAGAAGGCCACATGGCCTTAACTCCACCAGACTAAATAAATAAATAAAAAAATTAAAATAAATATTCAATATAAACTTTAGCCCATACTGTATATATATATATATATATATATATATATATATATATATATATATATATAAGCTGGTAAGAGGCACTCGAAAGAGCATTAAGTTATAAGTTTATGATTTGTCTTTTATGAGTTCGTTCAGTGATCCTGTCCATATTCTGCATTGTTTGTAATGGTATCGCTCACACTTTTGGTCGCATATCTTGCATTCACACGAATCACTCGGTTGGTGGAATTTTGTATTTTTGCACATTTTGTGATGATATCCGTGTGTTGCTATGCCTATGATTCTGTGCCTTTGTGGTTGGTTACTTCCAGTCTACTCTCTGTTTACCATGGCATCTGTGGCGTAGAAATCTTCGTCGATCTCTTTTTATATATACATTTGCATTAAGAGTCACTTATTACCCCTTGCCCGCCAAGCAATATTTTGAAATAAATTATCCAAGAAAAGTAGATTCATACCAAAGTTTTAATTATGATTGGAAATACGTACTTATCCAAAGATTTACCATATTACGACAAGATTAGTTGACAAAATCAGTCTTAAAGTTCATTTCACATAAACCTGCATTCATGGATACATTCTCTTACCCGCCTATCCACATGAATGTTACCCTTCCTGTATGTATAGGTCTACTGTTTGCCTTCATTCCTTCCTCTTTATGCTTTATTTTTTACCCAATTTCCTGATTTACTAATCCCCTTTCTGCCAACGTGCTATATTGGAGTATGTTCTTCTTCTTCTGTTAGTCCTCTAATGCCAGGTTCTTGAATGCCATCTTCATTGAAATCAGTCAAGGAAACAAAAACATCATCAATGATCAATCTTCATATTAGATAAAATACCTTCATTATAAACATTATTATATTGCAAATCCTGCAGAGCTAAAGCATATTATATCTTTAGATTATGGTTTAGATCTGCAGGATTTAATTAATATTAAATCTCTCAAATTATTTCCTATCATTCGCTATTTAAAATAATAATAATAATAATAATAATAATAATAATAATAATAATAATAATAATAATAATAATATAATAATAATAATAAATAGGCTATAATTATGTGTAATATACCATTAATTACTATTAATATTTCATGTCGTGTAAAGTATAATATATTAATATTATAAACATATTATTGCCAACGTATCTATTTCTAATCATATCTAAAAATGTATATTTTCTATGCTCATCAGCTTGTGACGAATTATTGAAACGTAGTTTGATGTTAACCCTTAAATTGGCAAAACACAAATTTCTTCTGTTAGTTATTTGAATGTGGAGGACCGCAGTGAAAACGGAATCTTGTATAACTGTTATTATTAGGTATATTGTATAATTAGACACACATTTAAGTGGTTTATTTTTGTCCCTTTTCTTCTGATTTATTTAAAATATTACATTAACTGAACCAAAAGGATACTTTACGAATTTAAGGGTTAAAACATATTACGTAGCAGAACTGTTGATATCACAATAAACACTCTGCCTTTTTATTCCACTTTTAATGCAGAAATATAAAATTTCCCATTTCTCACGAAATGTATATATAGTGTTACGTTATCCATGATGGAACGTCATATGACTGCCTGCTTTATATTGTCATTCAAACTTGTAATAGTATATTACGACGCAAGGTTGGGAAGTGGTAATTACAGAATGAGTTTCTGTAAAACACTTCACAAATGTGTGTTGTAAATTATTATTTGCGCGATGGTGTTTTTAAATAACAAATAGTAGTAAAATAATAACATATTTGTTGAAATATGTGCATTCATTATAAACAATTGAGTAACGTTAAAAGTGTGGGCAATGTTTATTAGTTGATAGTACAGGAGGCCGTGGGACCATTATTATTGATAAAATGGTCGCTAGTACGTATTTATTGTTTTATATTGTTTCAAATGAAGTTCAGTTCATTTAAAATGCAGTGATTTATTTCGTATAATGTATATTATGTTTGTCCTGTTTAATATGACTATTATTGTAATTTTTTTGTATTCATGTGTAACATATGTTTGTCCTGTTTAATATGACTATTATTGTATATTTTTTGTATTCATATGTAACATATGCTTGTTCTGGTGAGTGGAAGAGAAGGCCACATGGCCTTAACTCCACCAGGCTAAATAAATATATTCTATTCTATTCTATTATCACTACCTTTTGGATATTTTTTTGTATATACATTGTACGTAGTATACATAGAGGGCAGTGATTTTACTACCCGCACGTGGGTGTAAATGTAATATTATAGAATAGTTATTTATGTTGGCAATCCCGAAATGTTGGAAGTTGGACTTTCAATCCTGGTCGCCATTGCTGTAAGTACGACAAAAGGCACTATCGCGCAAAAACATGTATTCAGTCAGGTATTGGAGTGCATTTGCTTGTGCTCTAAATGTGCAAGTTCCCAATCTATGTTCTAGAGATTCTACATATTTAAGTTTTAAAGATAATTTATTCCTAAGCTAAATAAATAATTCACCCTAACTTCAATTTTGTTATTTGTGCCTACCTTATGTTTTTAGTTGCATTATGTTCTTATCTTATATTAAGTTATTAGTTATATTGGGAAAGTTGAAGTAGAATGTTTAAATACTACCGACTTGTAGTTATTTTACGTGACATGCATTTGTTCATGGTTTTACTTCCCTTCGGGAGAAATCATATTCAATATATATATATATATATATATATATATTCAAATGCCCCAGGTTTGTCTTTCGACATTCCTGGTTTCTCTCCTGGCATGGCGTACTTGTAACCCACTTCTGAGGTTGGGGCTCCTGGAAGGCGGGGTTACTTTGCCCCGATGATATGATATATGATGATGATGATAATGTTGCGCCAGGAGAGTTCCTAATCCTAAGCTTTACCTAAGATGAATATGAATGATGATGATTGGGATGGCCATATGATTTCGGGGACCGTTTGGGCCTTAAAGTTTTCCTGAAATTTGTCTTGCAGATGAGGAAAAACTCCTATAAAAACCTCACCCAGAAAAACTGTCCCGACCGGGGATCGAACCCGGGCCCGCTGCGTGACAAGGCAGCACGCTACCCCGAGACCACAGCGGTGGACATCATATTCAATATTTTTGCCCCAAATAATAACCTACGCTCGAAACATGCACCATTAGGTAAAATAATCATTTTGAGGCACAGTTACACTGTTCCAGGTGCCATAATGATTATGGAAAGATTACTTGACTTGCATCATTGGTCTTTATTTATTTCTTCATGTGCCGGTTCGCTCAGGATGGGCAATAAGATCTCAGGGTCGATTTTTATATAAGCAGAAATAATTTATATTTACCACTCAAATTTTAACGAGTGTTAAACTACTTATTAATGGAAAAATACAATTGTCAGTGTACACTTATTATTTTCATCAAAGAGTGGAGTCGATGAAACTATTCCAAAGCCCATGTGCGTGATTAAATATATCAAAGTCCATTTTTTTACAATATTAAATCTTTCTAAATTCTAAATTACTTTAAAATTTGCAAGTTCGCGGACAATTTCAAATTTGAACTGTATCAGAGATCGCAGTCTATAGATCCACGCATGCTACAATACTGAATAGAGAGTGACCGAGAGTGAAAAGATTTAGGAAGCTCAACATGGAAATCTGAATGCGGCAGTCAGCCTAAAGACTGTTGCGGCTACAGATATCCTTTAGGATGGCCGAGGCCATCCTCGGGTACCAGGGCTTTTCGCCCTTTTGCCCCGTTAATTTTGAAGAAAAGGCCGAAAGAAAAAGAGTTGATTGAGATGAATGTGAGGCCATGGCAGTGTGTGTGTGCATGTGTGTGTATCTTAGGTGTTAATGCACGTCGGAGGAAGGTGTTATTGCAGGTTTGAGTACAGCACTTCCTGTAGCAGGCGTCGAAGGTGTTAAACCAGTCCCAGAAACGAAGTTTTATTTCCCCGCCCGGCTCAATATTGAAAGAATGAAGTTACTGGTGGGAACTAGGGGACTACTCCGGTATTTACCTTGTCGCTATGGAAACCACCGAAACCAATAGCAGAGTAGCTTGTTAAATGATATGAGAGATAAAAAGATTATAATTTTAGGTTCGAGGGAGTAATTTTGAATATAAAATTTTGAATTTAGAATAAATTGGGGATGGATTAAATTTACTGGTGGAGACTAGGGTCCTACTCCGACATTTGTCTTCGCACCAAGGAAAACCACCGAAAACCTTGGCAGAGTAGGGGTGAAGTTAAGTGGTAAGTTATCGAAATATGGCCAAAATCGGTCCGGGCCGTCCGGTTCTCAAGGTGCATAACCGGTAATTCACCTATTTTAGTAGCGTTTGCGCCGAGGTGGGTCCAGGGAGGTGGTGACTTCACTGTTGATTATGGACTCTCCATACCAAGTTAGATAAACATGTAGATTCATCTTAGCTTGGCCCACACAGAGTGTTTTGTCAATGGTTGAGTAAATATTGTGGGCAAGACTTCGGACTGATTTATTACCGTAGAGGGGGCATTCCCTCCAACATGTACAGAGGGCATCTGTTCCCACTGTGCTATCGACCATGATAGGCCTTCGTACAACCTCCTGAGGGGCTGTAGATTCGTACGGTACCGGGACAGTTTGAGTGCCCACGGCCGTTTTTCTTTTGGGCTTAGCTGTGGCCAAGCCAACGTTCTCGGTTTGTGTGGCCATTGAAGTCTGTGTCACTGCTGTTTTCGTGAGTAAATCCCTGCTTCGTGGGGGAAGAGGTGGAGGGGCACGGGGCGCCTTTGAACCTGTGCTGTGAGTGAAGGCAGCAGGAGCAAGCTCGACTGGCACTGCCAGTTTATCGGTATCTGGAGTGGCCTGAGGTACTAATTTTTTCCTTCGAGGCGCTTCAGGTCGGAGGGCAATGGGCACCTCTGATCCTGGGCTATTGGGGAGGGCAGCAGGAGCAAGCTCGACTGAGACTGCCTGAGTATCAGCAGCAGGAATTGCCTGTACTGCTATTTAGGGCCGCGCGGCAGGCTTGGGGACCTTAGCACGGCGGTACGCTTCTACTTTCACTTTGTAGTGGCAGAGTCGTTTTATTTGGAGGATATCCGCTGCGTTGGACCCTTCCGCCAGGACTGCTACGAAAATTGGCAGCGGCCTCTTGGTCCTCCCAGAGGTCATGTTGACCACCTGAAAGACTTCGAGGCCATGACCCTTGAGGTCGTCCTGGATCTCGGTTGGATCCACGCCCGAGTCGATTCCTTTCACTACAAATTTACGCGCTGTAGCTCGCGATTTTTTATTCCCTTCGCAAGCAGGGAATGTGACGCTGCAGCAGCAGCTGTCGGTATTTGTAATAGGCCGACAATGAAGTCAGCCTAACCCTAGTGCCGAGCGGCGTTGGTTCGCAAATGAATGCGCGCGGCTCGATTTCTGCGAAAACCCTGTTCGCAGCTGCCAGCTCGACGGTAATTCCCGACGTATCAGCAGTGGAGAGGGTTTCGATTGTGATTGACGCGAGTCCTGTGACCCCGAACCTCCAGTGGCCCCACCATCGTTGGATGGTGGGTCCTCCGGAGACCGGTCGACTCTCGAGACCTGAGTCCCTGAACCCCCGATATATGTTCTTGCTTAAAAAGAAGATGGCTCCTCCTAGTTCATGAATTCCACTCGATACAATTTGAATACATATATGTTACAGTAAACCTTATTCGTTAGTTATGTGTTCCCTTTGAGGGGGGTTTACGCCCTTGGAATTCCTGAAATGTTTGTTCAGCACAGCTATGATAATTTACACGTGTGATTCTTTTATGTGTAAATGTTATCCTTGTTTCTTGGTATTACTGGTCAGAGGCGTTAATTAACATCTTCTGAGAATTGGGTTATAGTTGCTTTCTGATATTTTTAATAGATAACTACGTTTTCAATTTCTTTCAGATTTGTAAACTGTCATATCTAGAGGGAATTGGATTATAATTGCTTTCTGATATTTTTAATAGATAACTATATTATCTTTCTTTAAGGGGAATGAATATTTCTTGTTATTTGAATAGACTACTAAATCGAAATAGTTTTATTATTTTGACAATAACCTTTGTGTTCCTATATTATTTGTTACTTGAGTAGTCGGATAGCATTTTGACAATACCTCTTTATTCTATTCATGTATTGGAATTTCCCTGGGCCAGTATTACTTATTTTCCACATGTATTTTTATAACTATATTAATAAGATAATATACTTTGATTATCAATTAATTAATTAATTGAATTAAAATGTAATATAACTTTCTTAATCTCTGTAAATTTCTGATTCTAGTGGTATGTTATAAGACATGTTTATCCTATAGCATGTTTGATTATATTATCAGTACATTTTAGTTTTGGGCCCAAGTGTATTCTCTGAACCTATTATTTCCTGGTACATTCAGGAAAAAAATAGACATAAAACTTTATATAGGAGGTTTACTAAACTAAAATCGTGGTGTGACAAACCTAGAAGCCGGGGGTCTACCAGCCTACTGCTGACTACATTTTCCTACCATTTACAGATGTGGGCGTTTGCTACCATAGGGGTGGCATGTGGTCCGCCCAGCCGTTTTAGCTGGTTTTCTCAAACTGGAGCCACTACTTAGTGTGTGGCTACCAAATTCTTTACAGTGCTATGTGAGAAATGGCCTCATACATGGCTGAAACATCTTGAGAAAATTGAGGCGCTCAGAATAATAACGGCAGATTCCAACCGACATCGAATTGTGAGATAGAAGCATGACCGTGCACAGCTGCCATCTATCTTTCATGTGATGAAATATCAAACGAATTGGAATATGCCAAAGCTCTCATTTTTCACCTTTAAAATTCGTCCATAGTGAAAATGAATACATTCTCAGCGTAAAAATGACATTTAACTCGAAATGAACTTTGGTTGGGATCTGCCGTTATTAATCTAAGCGCCTCAATTTCATCCAATATCCAAGCCTAAGTATACAAAAAACAATTGAATAATTGAAATATAGTTGAATGCAGGCTTTCACGGCCGGTAATCATAATGTTGAGTGATTCCGGGTTATGTGGCCGTGGTCCATAGTTGGTGTTGATACCAGACGTTACTTAGTAGATCTTCCGACCAGGAAACACGCCTAGAAGCACTCGCCACTGAAGATGCCCTCCGCAGTTGAGGGCGAAACGTCTGGTATCAACACCAACTATGGACCACGGCCACATAACCCGGAATCACTCAACATTATAATTGAACTATAGTTTTACTTAATTAGTTCGAATGTATTTATTAAGACATAAAATCAATATAAAATTGCCAACGTTTACCGTACTCCATGTTGAAACAAAGTTCAGATACGAAGTTTCACATGTCTTCAATTAATACATTTGTACGTTGGTTACACAGAGTGGGCGACTTTGTGAGCGATGATGTGCCGTTCAGCTGTTGTTCAGGAGGATCCCTGCGCCCCTGTATCCACCACAAGATTCTCTCAACTCATCACATTTATCGTTACGATCCCCAGCGTCATCTGTCAATATCCACGAGGGGTTGTAGTAAAGCTCTAGAGCAAGCTGGCAACGATAACATTTCCAAGCAATCCGTTCTCACCGTTATCACTGCAACAGTGCAGGTATTTGTAACATGTATCATCGTGTGATTGCGTGTAGGTATTATTTCATATAATGTCAAATTGGATATATTTACGTTATTAAAATGGGAGTAGAAAATATTACAATACTCGAATCCTTTATCACAAGGAAATTTCACCTATATAAAAAACTAAAACGTAACGTATGTTAACATAAAGAATTATATAGAACATTCTGCATGTATAGCCTACGTTCCCGAAGCAGTAATTTTAGATCCGTCACCTTTAAATAGGAGTTACGTACACTTAAAATCCGTTCACGACAAATTACATATATATATATATATATATATATATGAGGTGAATGTGCTGTGTGTGTGTGTGTATGACACGATAAAAAAATAGATGCTCGGACGGGATTTGAACCCGGACCTCTGGATTGCTAGTACAAACATTATTTTTTCTTATTTAAAAAATG
>JASPKZ010003831.1:1927500-2012500 GCA_030220185.1 Diploptera punctata | reverse complement strand
GGTTAGCTTTTAATTTCTTACACATATAGTATACTTTATTTACACAGAAGGATATACAGAGATTTAGATCTGCTGAAATGAGTTACCTTCGGAGGACTGCAGGATACATACTACTAGATCACAAAAAAATGAGGACATCTTAGAAGAATTACACATGGAATCTTTAGAAAACAAAATTTCTGATTATAAGTCAAGATGGATACAACATTAAAATTCATCGGAGAACATTTTGTTTAAACAACTCACCTCATAGGATTCATGCTTCCATGATATCGCGATTTCAAACATAGTCATGTTCATCGTCAGCCATAACTCCGACTGACGAAATTCTTCGGCCGTCAACTATTCTATTGTCGCCATCTTCAGTGCTGCCATCTATGGTTGAATTTATGAACTTCGAAATCAATGTAATTTCGTTAGGGATATCAAAATTCATTGATCTATTTTTGATTTTCTGAATGTATATTTTTTCCCAAACTGTCAATTCCAAAGTTTCTCTACTTCCCAACATTAATTAAATATGGATACAACATGTTCATTGAATGGAAGATCACAGAATACCCAAACAAATGTTAAGATATCAACCTGCAGGAAGAAGAAGACCAGGACGTCCACTCAAAAGACTTTTGGATGTTGTTTCTCTTGAGGCCGAAATAGGTCAACAAATGGCCTAAATTCGTGAATGTACTATGATGATGATGATGATATTTACATACCTGTAATTTAATATTGTCTAAATGCCATTCTATTTGTTACTTTCACAGGTTCGAGTAATTGAAATAACTTGTGTTAACTTGTAGGTTATTATACATGAATTCTAATAAATTATATAAGAAATTTTGAAGATTATGTTATAAATAAATGCAGATAGGAAAAAAATAGAGGCAGCGGAGATGAAATTTTTAAGGCCAACGGCAGGCTACACTATTATGGACCAGAAAAGAAGTTCTGAGATAAGAGATCAATTAAATATTTTTAAATTGACGGATAAAATTGACAAAGACAAAATTGGTACGAACATCTACTAAGAATGTCAGATGATAGACCTAAAATTATTTTAAACTACAGACCCACAGGATCTAGAAGTCAAGGGAGACCATTTGCTAGATGGATAGACCAAATTCGCTTGAAGTCGGAACGGGCCAGAGGGCCTAAGCCTTGATATTGATGATGATCATGATAAATGCATCTATTTATTGAATATTTTGTAAGGGCTAATTTGCCGTTGTTCATTTTCCAGAAATACGTATGATGACGTATCAATTATTATCGACAATCGATTCAGTTAAACCATTTTTTCTTAAGAAACTCTATGCGAGGATGTGATTTTTATTAAATTTCAAACTCTTTGATATGGAATTTTGAAAATATAGCATTTAGAAATACAGCAGTGCACTTTTATTACAATAAAATATTTATTCTATTTTCGCTTCTCTATTGAAGAAAACATGTTTTCACCCTGGACTAACGTCTGAATATCGAATCCGACGTCACGACCACAATAACAGCCACTTCATTCAGGAATATAGGGCATAGTGCTTTATAAATTTTTATTTTCCAGCTTTTTTTTCTGGATGGTCCGCAAATGTTTTTCATGTTTTCATATTCGACGTTCCTAAGCTTCATTTTAAAACCAAAATTATCTCGAAATTCGGATGTCCACTTTTTGCGCCGTACCCCTCCAGACTCGGCTTAGACCTGTAATATTACATTAAAAAGTTAGACACAGTGCATTAACAAGCAAAATCAGACTTTAGGGAATAGGGGTTGCCTGAAACGTAAATAAAACTGTTCTAGCGGCAGCTCTTCTCAATTTTTCGCAACGCAACTATTTTATGCTATTGAAATAAAACGGGATTGAATAATAATAATAATAATAATGATTTTAGGGAGAGGAATTATGTAGGGAATGTTCGCTACTTCAGGATAGGTATCTATGGAGAGCTTATGTCCGTGCGGTCATGAACCTCCAGGATCAATAGTGAAACTGAGCTAGTTATTATTTATGAGCCGAAGTAAGACATTTTCATTACATTTACAATAATGAATTTGACTTAATATCTATAAACTTATATTACTTCCATCACATATACTATACATTGATTAGTAGTAGTAGGACTTTATTAGGCTGAAAATAAGATAGAATGTTATTTACAAATTTGGGTCCCACGGGCAGTACGCCGTACGTGCTGTTGGCAGTCCGCTAAAATAAAATAATGTTTGGTAATAATATAACGTAAAACAAAGAAAATACAACACAATGATATTACAATTAGATAAATGTGGAGTGGATGTGTGTAGGTATGTAGCTGTATTTATTTCTGATAGAAAGGTAAGCTTTCAACACTTATCAGAACATTATTTTTGGCACAGGCTATAATTGGTGTATGCAGCAGAATATTACAAACATCTGTGATGAGTAGGCTTGAAGAAAATGATTTAGATTTGGGAAGTCCAAAATCACACGAAGCTGAAAGGTCCAAGAAATCAGCATCCGTCGAAGAGGAAAAAGCGACACAGACAAAAAGTGAAATTATAACTATGCACGGAAAGGAGAAAGTTAAAAAAAGTCAAACTTTCCACACCATTTGACAGTATATATATATATATATAATACTTTATCAGACATAATCTGAAGAAGAAAAGTACTAAATTTAAATAAACATTTGTTCTTTACGAAACGTCTTTAATTTTGTATTTTTTGTTTGTTTTTTTAATATATTTTAATTGTTCTGCTTTTAATTATGTCAGATTATTTGTTTATCAATAAAGCATGGATTTCATTGGCGTCCGCAGGAATGTTAACAGCCTTTGGATCAAAAAGTCTACGGCATGGAATCCACGAAAACTTCTAATATTGTATTGTAAAGTACCCAAGTCCAAATTACTCAATAAGTAAGTAAATCTTACTTGTGTTTATTCTTGCCGTAGTTGAATGCTTTGTTTACACCAAAGTGAAAGACAAAGTACCTGATCGAGTGCATAGCGCCGCACCGCGTCGCCTGTAATAATATACCTCAAATCAGAATTTTGCCTAACTCCATGCTCTCACAATTTGTTTCGAGTCCCTTGCCAATGAATAAGAAATGAAGTCCGTGCTTTATTTACCATATTTTGCCCCGATGCTATGACATGTTTCAGACCTGCGCTTATGTACAGGAAAATAACTGTGTTAAAATAATTGTTACAATATAAACTAGCAATAGGCGATCTGGCGCTAAAGCAGAAGTTTCTTCAGTGACAATCATATGAGACTTCATTTTCCAATATGGTTCCAATTCTTGCCAGGGCAGATCTCTCAGAATGTCCAGATCTTGAAATAGAAAGAGAAAACCTATAGCGGGAGAGAAATAATAATTAACTTAAATTTGTACAAAAAACACCAGATTACGTTTATATAACACTTTGGCTAGACCAGTGTTGACCTATGGTAGTGAAGCATGGACACTAAAAAGGCAACATGAAAGCAGAATAACGGCTTGTGAAATGAGATTCATGCGCAGAACAGCGGGTTACACCAAGTGGGATCGGAAAAGGAACACCGATATCTTTAAAAAAATTGAAGACTACGCCAATTTTGCAATATATTAAACAGTACCAACTAAATTGGAAACACCATCTTGAAGGAATGAGTTCAAATCAGATCCCCAAAGATGTTTATAATTATATACCAAGAGGACGCTGGAGGGAAAATTTTCTATAGGATCGTAACAGGCCTTGGCCTAATGCTTGGAAGGAAGAAGAAGAAGAACTTAAATTTGTAGGCACATTTAGCAATTAATTAGGTTAACTATTCGATAACCGAGAAGCCTAAAAACATAGTAAATAATGTTTACGTTTAGTGTTTTGATGTACACCAAACATCTGTAACTAAGGCGGCTCCATGTCACAAGTGGTTAGACACTCGCCCTCCAATTCTGGATCCCAATTTCTTACCTCGGTGATTCCCCGTGGGGTTCGTGTGGACGATTCGGTGCCGAGCAAGTATTCTCAGCGGTTTTCTCCCTCATTCCACGCCCAAAAACTTAAAAAAAAAAAGAACTTTCTCCACACTCATGCCATCCTCTTCGTTCCATTTTATTCCATATGATCCTGTAATAGTCTAACAGCCTGTAAAACCAGCACCATCGTATATTACAGACCTTCAATAATACAGAATTCATCTTCTCATCCCTTGTCGTAGCATTACGCCGGACTTGAGTAGAAGGTGTATTTTGATTTCTTTAACATTGCGTTTCAAAATAGTATATTGCGATGCGAGGTTGGGAAGCTGTTTTTTACAGAAGCGAGGAAAGTATTTAAAAACTCACCGAAAAAGAGGTTTATAATTTCCGAAGTTCTCTGATAGACTTCACAAACGTGCGTTGTACATTATTTATTTGCACGGTGGTGTTTTCAAAATAATAAATGATAGCAAAATATTAATATCTCTGTTGGAAATTTTTGCGTTCTTTATAAAAAAACTCACTAACGTTAACAGTGTGGGCAATGTTTGTTAGTTGAAACTACAGGAGGTCATGACACTAATTAGCAATAAAATGGCGGCAAGTACGTATTTTTTGTTTTATATTATTTCAAATAAAGTTCAGTTCATTTAAAATGCCGTGATTTGTTTCGTACAATGTATATTAACATATATAGACTAGTGTCCAAAATTAAAGCAACAAAATGAAATTTCCCCTTCCTGTGTCCAATGTACAATAGAATAGTACCGAGTGGCAGCAGAATGTAAGCAAATGTCTGTATAAACATATCCTCTATGTGAGATAGCATTCCTGTCTTTGTAGAATCAATGAAGTGATAACATCAGTTCACATATCAAAGGGTACTTTATGTTTACTCTTTTTAGTCCCACTTCAGCATTCACTGTGTAAACATTCAGATGCAGTATGACACAGAGAAGACGCCAGGCAGACTCCCTGCGTTGTAGGACGATAGGGAGAATATAGGATGGACAGTCTCTAGCTGATGTGGCCACTAGGCTATGTGTATCGTTCTGTTATTTCCTGGATGTGGCAACAGTTTTTAGAAGTAGAAAATGCAACCCGAAGACCAGGGCAAGGACGACCAAGAGTCACCACACAAAGAGAGGATCGTTACTTGACAATACGAGCAGGACGGAACAGTGTTGTACAGCACAACAAATGACATTTTACCTCACAGCTTCCTCTGGAACATTTGTATCGCGACAAACAGTGTACAGAAGGCTTCAACAGAGAGGTCTTTACGTTCGGAGATCCGCTGTATGTGTACCCCTGACACGTGATCACAAAAAGACGTCGAGAATGGAGCCAATAACATGTCAGTTGGATGAACGAACAGTGGACGAATACCCTCTTTGCAGATAAGTCCAGATTCGGTCTTCAGAGCGATTATCGACGGATTCGCATTTGGAGATAGTTTGGAACACGATTTCGGCCATCTAACATTCTGGAAAGATACTCATATGTAGGTGGATTGATAATGGTGTGGGCAGGCATTATGATAACTGCTCGAACACCTCTACAGGAAGTTGTACGGTAAACCGACAAGGTTTAACTGCTGCCAGGTATCGTGACGAGATCTTGTTACCTCATGTACGCTTGTTTCGAGATACTTTGGGTCGAGACTTCCTGCTGATGGACGATAATGCTCGTCCACACAGAGCAGCGGTGGTTTATGAATTCCAGTAAATTGAAGGCATTGCTGGAATAGATTGACCTGCTTGGTCTCCCGACTTAAATCCGATAGAGCTTGTTTGGGATATGCTAAAGAGACGAGTTGCTTCACGTCATCATCCATCAATCACTCTTGAGGACTTGAAAGTTGCTCTGCAGGAACAATGGATGTACTTCAAAATCAGATTGATGACCTCTTTTGCAGCATGCACCGTCGTTGTGAGGCCTGTGTTCGGTGATACCACGCCATATTGAGCATTTGTAGCCACATTTCTCGTTACTGAGAGTGAACTTAAGATCACTTTAAAAAGAAGAAAATCATTATTATTTCTGGTATTTCATGAAAAAATGATGTTAGAATGTTTACTGAGTGTAGTCCTTTTGTTCTAGTATGAACCGGTAATATTGTGTGGCACAGTTAAGATAGAACATAAACATTTCTGTTTTTTGCTTTAATTTTGGACATTAGTGTATTATAGCACATATTTGTATTCATACAGTATAAATAAAGGGCAGTAGTTTTACTTCCCCTATGAAGTTTGTAATATGTATTATTTCAGTATAGTTAAATAGGTTGGCAACCACGAAATGTAGGAAGTTGAACTTTCAATCATGGTTGCCATTGCAATTAACTCGAATATATTAAAAAAGATGAAGGGAAAGAGATTAATTGAAGGGTATAGGATCCTATGCCATTTTCGTATATGTGAGTTTTTTACAAAATAATTAGTAAAGACAGTTATAAAGAAGAAATTGAATGCTGTATATCAGATGGATCAACAATTAATACCATCTGTTAAATCTTAGATTTAATGTTTATGTTAATTTATATTTGGCGGAGATGCCATTGCTTTACGCGTCTTCGCAATTACTACGCAGTAGGGAATTTAGATGTAATTTTCCGTTTTTTTTGTATAGTTGTTTACATTCGAATTCCCATCTATTTACTTTTTGTTACATTTGTTTGCATCAGTCCGACTTTATTGCCTATCGTTTATTGAGTTATGAATGCTGTAGGTCTGATTGCTAGTTTGTTGTGTTAGTGAATTATTTACTCCTGTAATTATTTTTTGTCACGACCCTCAACTAGGAAGGTCGAGCTGTCTCTACAAGTTAATTACGTTCTATTTCTACTCTCTATATGAGCAGTAGACTTATCTTCCAATTATATTCTATTTCTACTCTCTGCCTTAGTAGTAGACTTATCTACAAATACAAGTTCCAGCATATGTGGAATACATAATAATTTTTAGATTATCAGTTCTTTTAAGTATTGGAGCAGCCGCCGGACTTCAACTTTGGCTGTGCGAATTGGCAATCACAGTGACCACTACAACAGGACATCGTATCCCATTTAAAATTGAACAGATTGGGAAACATTTAAAATGTGTTGAACCCAACGCTATCACTTAGGGTACTAAATATCTTACTGTTATCAATATTAAACTAACTTGATTCTTCGCACACTAACAAAACACTGTTTTTCTCAAAATGAAGAAACATTACTTAGACCACTATGCCATATACCCATTTAATTATTGGAGGAAGACTGTGAAGGAAGCCTAGGGCCATCAAGAGCTATAGCGTTCAATAAAATTATGATTAAAAATATCTTTGGATCTTACAGGGAATTTTAATCGAATAGCTATTGGTTTTGTTCTACATTTAAACGAAACCAATAGCAGTTCGATTAAAATCCCCTGTAATGTCCAAAATAGTAATATATTATTTAATTATTGAAGAAGTAAATACATATTTTATTTATCTTGATTGTATTTTAACATTAAAAAACAAGATGATTTAGATGGGAAACTCAATAAATACATTTCATAATTCAACAAGAATTGTTTCTACTTTCCAGATTGTAAGTAGAAGTAGCTATAGCATTTATATTAATTTTGTACCACTACTTTTAAGGAGATGTTCTTGTATTTCTTCTATGGCGGGGCTTTGATGTTTTTTAATTCCTTTACCGTTTCCTGAGCGTAAGGTTGAGTTCCAAATTAGCAGTTCTATCAGTAGGCCTACTCAATGTCCCATATTGGTCAAGTTTCGCTTCTCACTGAGAATTTAATATCCCATTAAAATATTCTATCCATCCATTTTAAGATGTGTATTTTGTTCGTTAAAATCTTATTGCTAGAGCATCTACAAATAATATTTCTAGGTTTAAAATTTTCAATCATTGTTTATAAATTTATAATTCTTTATTATCTTTTTTCAGTCTTAATTCTTCATGATCCATGTTATTCTGGTTTTCAACGTATATTTTGTTTGTCTTATAAATTTTATTTTCTTATCTTTTATTTTTATATTCGTCTGTAGATTTTGTCACTTGTTTTAATTATTTGGAAGTCAGTTCTGTTTCTAGGTTTTTTATAATCTTGATCAAACCAATAATTTCTCGTAGGCTTGAATATTAGCCCTAGAGTTTCTTCAGCTGCAAGATTTTAACATGTTTGATGTTGCTTTCACTGTTAGTATATCGTATATCGCATATAGCCTCGTCTTGAAGATCCGCAGTTACCAGCTCTGTAAGAACACGAATAAAAAGTCAAATATTGAAAATAATTCTTCATTCGAAAGTAGGTAAATATAGTTTAAAATAAATTAATTTTGATTAAGTTCTGTATTTATTCTAATGATGTTACGAAAATTGTTTTCATAACGTGGGAGATGTGAAATAGCCCCAAAAGTAAAATTAAAATTTCCCTGAAAAACGTATATTAACCTTTTGACTGCCGAGTTTCCCTTTTGCCAGCTGGGCTGTGGGTGCCAGGTTTTTTAAATTTAAAGTACTACGCCATACTATATAATATAAACCTATATAAAGTATATATAACTGTCTACATGTCATGCTAAATTTAATTTAAACTCACTATTATACATTTATTTGAAGGTTAGGCAGTGTTGCTTCCATTTGTAAAGATCCCAGGTTCGAATTCAGCACGGTGTCTTTATTGAAATTTGTTATCACTATCACTAAAACATTTATTCTACTGAATAATGTTGATGGTATTATCACTAAACACTTATAATATTAAATATTGTTGAACATTTTTATGGTCCTGGGTTCGAATCAGTTCCAGTCAAAGAGCTGTTCTATGCCACGTGTTTCGACTGTCGCGACACGCCCACGACTGTCAGTCACACACTGTTCATTTAGGTCTACATCACTTACTTTACTATTTACAGGCTTAGATTGTAATAATATTCTCTTAGAAACAGGACTACTATCACATTCGTCAAACGAATAACCATTTGATGAACTGTTACTGTCACTCTCATCTTCTGATAAAACTGACACATTAAACTCGCGTATTGTATTTTCGTCAACTTCGAGACATGAATCACTGTATTCCACAGCACGAACTACCCTTGGCCAGGTATCTTTTAAACTAAAAATAAAGAGAAAATTCTGAAATTGCAATATTCCATAGCAAAAAAAAAAAGGCCTTGAAACATGAATGTACACCCTCCTTTAGAAAACCGATTTACAACCAGCATGTACCGTTATTCTGTAAGGGATGTGCAAAGTATTGCTAAGAAAGGATGTACAAACACAGAACGAAACATAATTTTAGTTTATTGAAGTAAAAACTTCGGGAAAAAAGTATTTAAAATAAGAAGATTGAAAACCGGAGCCTGCCGGGCGTGGCGTACCGCTGTACACGCACTTTCACCGGCGTACGCCGGGCATGGCGTTCAAAAGGTTAATAACATGAAGAATCGGCTCTGGTAGACTAATTATTTTTATGCCATGGTATTTTTCAGAGATTCTTGTATACAAACCGAGGCGTAGCTAATGGATGTTTCAGAGCTCTAATATCCTGAGCATAGGTTCCCTCAGAAGTGAACAAAGTCTTAGATTTACTACGACTTGTAAGTTAATCTAAATTATAAAAGAGAGATGTGTCAAAACAAAAATTGTTGACCCTTTCACGATTAAGATATGATTTGCGACGCTATTTATCTTAGGTGTCTAAGAGCGTCGTTAAATGAACGTCTAACTAATAGGATGAAGAAAACTGTGTGACAACTTTCAAATGATGTGATTTTGATAACTGAAATAAGACAACTAAAAGTAGAGGAATTAAACACAATAATAGAGAAATACAGAACGAACTGGAAAGAACACTTGGCAAGGATGACTGAGAATAGAACACCAAAAGCAGCATACAGCTATTCACCACGAGGAAGAATAAGTTTGGGAAGACCAATGAAAATATGGAAAGAGCAGCAATTTGGAGCCGGAACAGGCTAGTAGAAGAAGAAGAAACAGAAGAAGAAGAAGAAAACTGAAAATGATATGACAACTAGCATCATACCAATGGAACTAAATGGCAGAAGTGATAAATATGAGATGAAGATTAATGCAAAGAGGATAACAATGTGTTTATCAAAAGCAAAACGAAGACGGTGACTGTGCAAATTTAGGATCAAACACTTGAACATCTAAACAATTAAAACATGAAAAAAGGGGAAAGTGGTCTTTCTGCAGGTTCTGGTGCTAATTTCCGTTAGAAGATGAGTATGTTTAGATGAATTCTGATATCCTGATCCCCATCTGGGCTAAAAACATCGAACTTACGGCATTTAGCGAATTGTTTTAATCAACTGTTCTGTGGGGAACAAGATAATTTAAAATCATGCTCTCAATCCGTAAAAATCAGGGAAAACAATTAGATATTAACTTTATCAAGCCAAATAAATAAACCAATGAATGTAGTAGGAATATTTGTATATATTGATGATGTATTATTAGGCGAAACTAATACTCAACACGCATTTTCTCTCGAGTAAACAATAAGAAATTCTGGCAGAACGTAAACATCAATAAACTAAAATATACATTGCCAAACTTTGAAATATGTTAAATAATGGAAATGCAAATTTAATGATAAGCAAGGAACATTTTGAAGACGTTGCTGAAATAAAATACTTAAAACAATAATCATAAGTAGGAATTAGTTGCAGATTTAATTTCTGGAAATGGATTCTATTACGGATTTCAAGTAATCTTATCCAAATTGTCTTAAAAAACGTTAAACTGAAAAAAATCTCCTTATTAATCAATTGAGTTGGTGTTTACTTGATGAGAATCCATATTTATTAATTAAATAAAAATAAAACTACGTTTTATTCTTCCTGTTAGTTTATATTGATCCAAAATATGAAATCGTACTTTAAGAACGGAGAATATATGAGTACTTGAGAATAAAGTTCTTATAAAAATATGGGACCAAAGTGAAAGCATACAGATAAATGGACAAAGCTAAGTAAATGTGAGCTCGATGATTTTAATGGGACACCACATAGAATAAATATAATTACGTCACTTAGAATTCGATGTTAAGGACATTTTGCAAGAATTAGAATGAAAAGGGGACTATGGAAATCCCCCTCACTGATAGTATTCTTTTAACAATTAACAAATTAAATTATTTATGGAAATAATATTAAGAATAACAAATAATTTCATTTGTTTAGTTAAATATTGTATAATCGTAAAATTCGTTTTGTATATCTCATTGTTTTTCTTGTTTTTTATATACATTAGACAGGGACAATTTAATATGTATTGCTTGTATACATTTTATTATTAGTTTTAGTCTTAATTTTAACTAACATTAACTGGTTGCATTATAGATCGTAATATAATAGATATTATCTTTTTGATCAAATTTGTATTTCGTATTTAATATTAGAGTTAATTGAGATTGTTATATTCTTATGTAACATATGCTTGTCCTAGTGAGTGGAAGAGAAGGTCATATGACATTAACTCCACTAGGCTAGATCTAATCAAATCTAAAAAAAATAATGATTTGAGAAAGAAAAATTGTTCAGTTGATGAAATACTAAATACTAACTCCGCATAGGGATTTTTGGACAGCCTATGTCCACGCAGGAGTTAATGTTTGACAAATGATAAGTATTATGTAAACAAATTGTTATACACATAATATATTTAATTAAAATAGTTACTTGTGTAACTAGTAGTGGAAGTGACAGTTTCACGGACGAATGAGACTTCTGCTGCCGAGACGAGGACGCGAAGCACTTCCACTGTTAGTTACATACAGTACTTTTTAGCGAAGAACTTCCACTGTTCGCTACATACATTACTTTTTAGCTTATCTGTATGGAAAATTAATATAAAAGTAGTTTTTAATACGAAAATATATAATAGTTTATCGAGTTTATTTTTTGAGTATTGTTCATGGCCTACTATACTAGAGTGGTTAGTACTAGTAGAGTTGGTTGTGATATCGTTGTTTGGTGACATCATGATTTCGTCATGCGTTCTGTTTCTAAGGTGATGATGTTTAATAAATAATAAGTATTGTTGTAATATATGATGATCTTGAAGAAGATTTCCGGGCTGTAGGCCGTGGTCTTGAGGCTTGAAGTTCCCCGACGTTTCGCCAGAGGCTGCGACAGGCGACCCTTAACAACCCTTGAGGATGCCAGACGCAGTCTCTGGCGAAACGTCCGGGAACTTCAAGCCTCAAGACCACGGCCTACAGCCCGGAAATCTTCAAGATCATAATAGCAACTCCGGCCGTGAAAGCCTAAGTCAATACATTGTTGTAATCAATTTATTTGGTGTTTACTTGATGAAAATCCATTATGTGTAGTGATTAAATATAATAAAACTGTTAAAGTTTTATTTTATTTATTCACAAAACAATTGTTGTGATTAATAGTAAATTTAAAATATGTGGTAAATTTTAAAAACGTTATTCCTCTAGAAATTAAAAAAAATGCCAAAGATGCTGAATTGCGTTTCATCCACATAAATCTAGGGATAGATACTTAGAGGAGTACACATAGTTTTTGAATTGAAAATAAATTATTGATTGCATCGCTATGACAAGTTTATGATATGCGTACTGCACTTTTTTTTTCTTTACGTCTACAGCAGTTTCCATGCAGGTCAACTAAAACCTAAACTGAAAGTTATTTTTAGACTTAAAAGTGAACAAAACGAAGCAAAAGAAGTATGATATTTTTAAGCGTTCGTTATATAATGTAATATATTGGTTACAGTTAACACAATTCAGCACCATAGAGACTAATGTGGTTCAATAAAGACAAAATTCATGCATTATTTCACACAGCTATATATTTGCCCATACAAAAGTTAATTTTAATATAAGAACGGCTAAACAACATAGATTTATCTTTGTTTCAAATGACGTTCGTAGAAATACAATCACGTTAACAGTTCTCTGCTGTGATAGCTAAATTACCTTAGCTAATTACAACAAATGCATAAACAAAACATGCTTGTACCTCTCCCTTTTGTTACATGAAACATAACTCAACTAAGATGGCTATTTATCAGCAAAACGTAGTATATAAAAGAGGCATCAGAGAATTCTAATTATTAAAACATAAAATAAGTGCTATATCAAAGTGGCTCAAGGAAGGATAGGCCACGATAACATCTCACACACTATTTATAAATATTATTCAAATTTAGCAGGGAATTTTGAGACATTGTACCATATAATACAAGCGAATATGCATATGCCTAACATATAAATTGATTTAGATCTTTTGTTATATTTTGTGTCAAACTCTGCTCTTTGTAATGTTACGTTAGAGTTAACTATGATATGCATTTCTATTTAAACATAGTAAAGGGTGATGGATAGTGAATATAAAAACTAGAACCCTTCATTTTATCTGTAATAAAGTTAGTTTTTTACATTGTTAATTTTTACAGTTCTTGTAAGATTATAAATTTACAACCTTAAAAGTTAAATACTGAAAAATCGGCATAATATGACTCTTCGTATCGTTTTAGACATCAGCATCCAATTCAATTTCGTTTCATTTTCCCTAATGGACGTCTTTAAACTATATATACCTTAATCTTTGAAAATAAATTTTTGTATAGGCCAAAATATAGAATTCTATTTATATTTTAACGCGTGTGAGTATGTTCTAATACAACCCACTGCACTTTTGGTGCTTCGGATTCCGCGCCGGCGCCGGGTGGATAAATGACATTGATGTGGTCATTTCCCAATTTTGGCGCCACGTCTGCAATTCACTTTACGTATGTGACGTATTTTTGTGTTATGTTGACAGATTTTAAATAGTTATAACCACAAAAAAATGAAACAGTGCCGTTGTTCAATTGCTAAATCATTGATCTGTCATTGGTTGATTCTTAATTTACTTAATCACAGATATGGAAGTTTGGAGACTGCAAACTTTCATCTTCAATATCTAGTGGTTGTATTTGTCATTCTAGTTGAATGATGCCATTGGTAACCTGGCTTCCAAATTCTGTGTCGATAATATCTTTATCTAATTTTCTATTGCAAAATAGACATTTCTATCATTTCTACAATGGGCGTATTCACTTATATATATATATATATATATATATATATATTAATACATTAATAAATAAACAATGTTTTTTATAATATTTATTATCCTTACGCTTTTCTAGAGCCCTCACCATAGATGGATGACGAGGGCGCTTTAACCAGACTTTGTTACTTGTCTTTCTGCGTCCTTCAAATTTACTTCCCCTGTAAGAGTTTCGTATTCCAGGAAATCTCTGAAAATAATATTTTTAATATAATCTCTTTAAAACTGATCCGAGGAAATATTTTGTCAATATTATTTATTTCAAAATTTATTAAAACTTTGATGTTTTATTTTATTAAACTTATCCAAATCTGGTCTTCCTGATGTGACAAAGTATATTTGATAATGGCGAAGATAAATTATTAAAACAGATAACATAGATATACAGTAGAAATAAATATTTTTACAATAGTATAGAATAAGACAGAACTAAGTTAGTTGAAAGGGTAATTCTCAATAGGAGGAAGATAAAGGATCCGAATTTGAATTGTGGTTTCTGAATTGGAAATAGATGTGTTCAGCATTATTGTTACAAGTCGTGTTATCAAATATTTGCCAGTTCTTAATTATTTCAGGAATGCATGATTTTTAAGTATTGTACCTCTAGGTCTATAAGTAATCTTTAAAAGGAGGTGGTGACCAGATGTTATTTGTCATTCTAGTAAAGGATAATGGACTTTTAAATATCTTTCTCCATGAAATGAATATAAATATGAATATAAAGTGTTGGAGAGAATGGCCTGAAAAAATTAAATAACTAATACTTACTTCCAGCTCCGAATGACGAATCTGACAATACACATCGAAGTATTTACCTCGCTGCCAGGATGGACAGACTGTCATGCAGCTTCTCGCAGCAAGTAGATGACAATACAGAAATTCGTCGCCCTGAAATGCACCAGAAAAACTGTTAAAACTCTCCCGACATGTTAACTACTTTCCACATTTCCAAGATTCCAACTTAATTTGTAAGGATTTTTGTTGTCCTACCACATTTTTAAGATTACTTGTAACATAATATATTCTGCAAATTATTATGTTTATAAGCTCTACCTGAGGACCTAAGTGAAATATGATTACGTGGATTATTGTCTTCCATTATTTTAGGCACCAAAGTTGGACAGAGTGAATACCGTTAACCCATTCACCTTTAATTTGGAAAATTCTTTTAGCACTTGATATTCTCATTACATAAAATATAGTGATTGATATGAGGACATATCGATGAATTGGTGCAAATATGTGTTAAGTAATATTTTTTATTTTCCCAGAAATTGAATTTTAAAATTAAATTATTATTATTATTATTATTATTATTATTATTATTATTATTATTATTATTATTAAAAATAGTCCACCGCTGTGGTCTCGAGGTAGCGTGCTGCCTTGTCACGCAGCGGGCCCGGGTTCGATCCCGGTCGGGTGAGGTTTTTATCGGGGTTTTCCTCACCTGTAAAACAAATGTCAGGAAAACTTTAAGGCCCAAACGGTCCCCGAAATCATATGGCCATCATCATCATCCTTATCATTTTCATCATCATCCTTCATCGGTGTGGAAAGCAACGGGAAGCTACCACACCTACAATTCCCTAGTAAAGCTGCAAGCATAGCATGAAAATGCTATGATTGCTGTGAAGGACCTGCCTTCAGGCAGAATTACTATGGAATGGAATTGTTAAAAGTATGTACAGAACAAAATTTGTTAACTGTTGCATTATTTAGAATTATTCCTTCAATGGATTTCAGGTAAAATATTTGTACACAATGAAATATACTTCCTCGTCGTTCGTTAAACAAGTATGTGTGTTCGAATGCCACCCACTGCACTCTACTTGATCCGGGATGCGCTATGAGTAGTTGGATGGCGTTAATATGGTCTATTTTCAATTTACACAACACTTTACTTAGATGAAGTTTTCCTAAATTGTGTACAGATAGTAGTACAGGATGAGTTTGTTTTGTGTTGTGTAAAGTGTATTGTATGAGAGATGATGATGAAGATCAAATGTAATATGAAACTTGGTCCACCACGTAGCCTACCCCTAGCGAGAAGGTGAAACCCGGTTTCATAGCATATTCCAAACTAAAAGCACCATGGAGGCCTCCAGTCTCATCATACAGGTACTCTCGGGTAGGAACGAGAGTATCCTACACAATTCCTGACGTCATTTAAATTCCCTGCGGTAATATGTTTGCTTTGTTTACATACTAAGACCACCTCTGCCTGTTAATAAGCATAAAATAGCAAAAATTATTACTATAGACATTTAAAAACATTTGACGACTTATATATATATATATATATATATGTAACGTGAAAATATTTGATAACATCTAAGAAGTACTCTTAAATCCAAAAATCACAATGAAATAAAACGATCAAAAATTAATTTATACTTTCTTAAATTATGAAACTCACTATTCAGAAACTTTTTTTTTTCAGTATTAACTGCTACATAATTTGTTCGTAAGTATATAATTTTTAAGAGTATTTTTCAACTTACCTAATCGCTTGCTATTTGCAAAATGTAACTCGTTACTCTAGTTACGCTTGAACAGTGGGGATGGATAAAAATAGATGAATTGTTGAAATCTGTAATAATGTTTTGACTACTACAATATTACAGAAATATCTGTAAGTCACCCACCGGCATTATCGAGTCTGTAGTTTCATATCAGCCGTACATGAGCTCTCCATACATTCTAATACAGATAAAATATTTTCCAGTAATTCTACTTATAATTCATCCTCTCAAAATCATGACTAAAGGTATGCTCATAGAAATAACTCATAATATGAGCTATGTATTCGTCTTGTGAAAATACTTTTTAATAACATTGACTTTGCCTTTGCATCTACAATTAATAATTTATTACATATAACCATGTTATATGTTTCACTTCAAGATACGCCATGCTTTTTATTTATTATTATTATTTTTTTTTTTTTGCTACCGCTAGCCGAGTGTTTTCATGATTCTGGAATTAGTGTAACGAACTCAACGTTGCTTTTTATAATTGATTGCTTGATTGCTATATACCGAATTTCGTTCCAAAATAAAAAACAAAACCTGAGAATCACTAGTTCTTTTCCTGCACTTTTTAACTGTAGTTGTTTCATTGTTTACTACGTAATACAGTCCACATATTAGTGTCCCGGTTGAGAGTAGAGCTGACAACCTAGCTGAAATCAAGTGCGGATTGTCTAGAAAAGCAGGAGCGTCTTCTCCTACACCCCAAGTGCTTTCCAAGGCTTGTAGCGGGATCACTTTAGTTCTATTACTACTTCAACTCAGTGGCGTGAATTCAGAGGAAGAAACTGAACCACTGCTTCGATAACAATTTGGATCACTCTATTATCAATGATATTTCAATTATGTCATGATCTGTATTTAATATATTATATAGAACTATATGACAATAGGGGATCTTCCTCAAGATTTAATACTAGAAGAAAATTTAGGGACAATTAAATACACTGCAGAATATAAGTATTTGGGAATTAAAATTACTATAAGATGGAAAACAAGAAACAGAGATAAGAAACAGGATAAATATAGGAAAGTATGCTATATCTGCCCTAAATGGAATAGTGTGGGACAAACATATATTCAAAGAAACAAAAAAAAACTATTTTTAATACAATAATCAGGAGCATTATTACCTATGGAGCTGATGTGTGGGCTTTAAATGCACAAATGAAAAAAAAAAATTACTCGCCACTGAAATGGACTACTGGAGACATGCTGCAAGAATATCCAGGAAGGATAAAATCAGAAATGTATATAGGCCTATAAAAGAAAAAAATGCAGGTACAATATTCAATATTAGATTTTATAAAGAAGAAAGAATTAAATTGGTACGGACACATTAGAAGGATGGGAGAAGGAAGACTACCTAAGATAATCATGGATTGGGAACCACAGGGAAGGAAAAAGAAGAGTAGACCAAATATTACGTGGATTCAGGGAATCAATGAAACTAAGAGGGAATGGGAAATAGAAGAAGATATATGGATGAACAGACAAGAATGGAAAAATGTGTTGAAACAAATGTGTGGTTAACTGTGAACATGGGTACCGGAAAAATGTATATTCATTGTAAAAGCCGGAATAATAAAAAATATAGAACTATACGTTTCAATACCGGTACGTTAAATTATTATTGGTATGAGCACTGTTTTTTTTAGTTGTAACGTTGTAACCGAAACTTGCTCCGAATTAGTTCTCGTCTTGTATGGTAGAGAAGGACTCGTGATAAGTTGACTCACGAATCGGAAGAGGCCGCTGGAGAATGTCACATGTTGACACCCGATCTATCTTAGAATAATCTGATAGATTCGGAGTTGTACAATTAGGACAACAGTCAGGATAGGGCCCGGGAGAACATCCCTACCCTTCTGCATCCTATCTATATAAATATAATTTTATTACTCTATATTATAGTGTGATGTGTGTGTGTGTGGGTTGTGTTTATTCAAATAACTTCCATCTGTGTCCGACGACCAAACGAAAACAAAGTGACAAAATGTTAGTGTCATTATTGTATATAATTTAGGTGAGTCCTAAAAGCTGCAGAGAATCAAAAAGCTGTTCTCGGACTTCTAGAAGAAGAGGAGGGTCTCTTGGGAATAGTCCAATTGAACAGAGCCTATTAGAAAAACTTAGAGAAAAAAGAACAGTTATTTGAGATAGTTATTACTGAATTGTCCTTTCCAGAAGAGAAAGATGGAATTTGAATTCAGCTGATCTAGTAAAGATAATTATGGCCAATATTGTCAAGGGTGAATTGTTTTCTATAAAATTTCACTTTATTACAGATCTGAATAACGATAGAGTTACGGTTAAATATGTTATATCATTTTTTTTCTGTAAGCCATGTTTTCCCTGGAGATGTAGGCGCTCTCCCCCTACAGGGAAGAATTTGAACCATACTAATTTAGATACACTTGTTTTCGTATAGATGTCATTTTGAGTGGTCCGTGGTCAGCGCTCCGCCTCATACTGACACCTAGGAAACTAAGGTAGTACTAGGACGGGAAAATTCGGTAAATTTTGCTTAGAGACCTTTCCATTCAGGCTTAAGGATTTTTTACGAGCCTGAAAATCTTCAGACTCGGGACCCACGGCTTAAAGTCCCTCCCGGAGGACTTGCTCCTTGGATTTTTCCGTCCTAAAAAATCCATCGACCCCGGCCGGGTTTGAACCCGCGATCCTCGGGACCAGAGGCAAGGAGCATAACCACTAGTCCACTGCGGCCGATTATATCAATTTAAAACAAGTATTAAGAACTGAAATATCCTTGGGATAGTAGAAGATAAGACTCCCACCTTTTTAGACAATCGGCACGAGATATCAACCAGTTTGTCAGGTCTGCATGACGGCCGGCTTTACATTCAGAAGAACCGTCTGTTACTCATGGCCATGCTGGCGTAAGATGATTTAGTTAGGGTAGTTTAAAATTTCTGACCCATCGGGACTAGTATTCATTTTGATATTTATCGAAGCAAACCTAACCCCTGATTTACTATTTTTCACTTTAAAATTACCATATGCAGTGCTTCGTTTTTTGAACGATAAACACACGCCTCTGTTTCTATTATTCTACTTTTTACTTATTTTCCAAAGATAATTTTCAAAGTACCAAAATATATTATTTCTATAACACAGTTCGAATAACACTCGCAGTAAAAAAAATCAGTTTCTATCTTCATAACATGAAGAAAGTCTCATTCTGTATTTAAATGTGGGATACATTTTTTGTGTTGCAGTTGGTCATGGAGCGTCGTGACGTTATCTTGACGGCCGTGCTGTCCACACTAGCGGCTCTAATAACTCTGGGAGTCACTCTCTTCATTTGTTTCTGGTGGCACAAGAGGAAGAGGAAGAGGGATGAAGAGAATGGTTGCGATGATGGCGGTGGTGGTGGGAAGGTGAGGAGCGACACCACTAACAGCGGAGAGGGAAAACGTTCCAATGGCTTTTCTCAGCCTCAAGACACCGCTCATCAGCACCAAGACTTTAGGGTGAGTGAAACCTTTCATATGTTATTTTTCATAGAATACATTGTTAAATAACCATATTATGAATCAATTCTTTAAATTTCCGATGTTTTTGTCATAAAAATATTACGGCAATCACCAGAGTGACCAGTTTAGTTACCGAACGAAAATCCGATCGTGTAGTTCTTCCTAATGTACGTCTGACGTAAGAACTATGTACTGGTAAATAGCACTGCAAACATGTGTACGTGCAGTACAATATTGTAACTTAGTAACCCGACTTGCACATGCTAGTTATATTCCATTATAATATTAGAGTCCGGATGTTTTTATATATTTATGATACCCTAACATACCGGATGGTGAAATAGGGTTCGTATTATTGGGGATTTAATAAAAAAATATTTTATATAATAAAATATAACATTGCGATACAGATAATACATATTATTCAACTGTTTGGGTGTAAAACCAAGATAAAAGAGAGCCAGGAGTCTCTTTTCATTATGTTATTCAACTGTTTTTGTGTGGAACCAAAACAAAAGAGAGTCATAAGTCTAACTTCTCATTATACTATGTTGCAATCGTACCTTTTAGTACCGGTACATAAAAAACCCGGACTCTTTACACTAGCCGCTGGATATCCGGCTCTGAAGTTTAGGTTACACGAGGGATAAAGGACGAACCCGCCCTTTACTGGCTATGAGCAAATAGTTGACGTGGGAATGAACGTCTGCCACAACCTATCACTAGTCTTGACGCAGCTATAGCGCGCTAGTAAGGTTTGAAATTGTTGAGATCTTGTCAACTGTATGTCTGCTTACCGCATACATAAATCGGCCTCTCCCACTGAATTTCCACATCAGCCACACTGTCGTGAAAACGTCAGGGCCGGTGAATCAGTGGCTGGGCTATAATTATTATGTACCGAATTATATATTTAATTGCTGTGCGAAGCAAAGCTTCCAACGTCAGTGTTCGAAGATCAAACTTCCAGGCAAATGTAACAGATAACTTTCCAAACGTCTTAGGGAACGAGAATGAACCATCTAGTAATCATTAACATAAAATCTTTGAAAATAACACATATAATATGACTTTATTGTGAGATTCTGAGAATCTAAATTAACGTATTTGCTCGCGTAATTTGCGCACTTTTTAATTTACTTTGGACTCTGTAAAATTGGGGAGTGTAAATATGCGAATTTTTAAAATTAGAGATCCTGTTCTGAGTTATATCAGATGTGGTAGGTAAGTATAGTAATTAAGAATACAGTAATTTTGTCATCTCTTATAATTTTATAGCGTAATACACTGTAGTTAATCTTGGATTATACAAATAATAATCATGTAATAATAAATTCTATAAACAGTAATATAATTATAAAAATGAAGCAATACAAATACCTTAATAATTATTTAGCGTGTCTTTTTGGTTCCTCCAATAACGCTCGTTGGAATCGAGAGCTCCGAGTTATCTTTCTGCTGCACGGTTGCCGAAATGTTCCGCGAAACATATCACTTACAATAATTTATTAATTAATAAGTGTAAAGCTCAAAATATGCATGATTAGTAAATAGTTTATCTTGCTCACTTGTCACTCAGTTGGGTCAGGGATGATTGTCTGTTCTCGCACCATATGGCGTGTTATCTGTCACACTTTTTCCCGCACCACTCGCACTTACACTCGTTCGTCGGTTGGTGATATGTCTTGGTCTTATACACTTTGAAGTGGAAACCGTGCGTCGCTAGTCTTGTCACAGCGTGTCGAAGGTCATACAGGGGTTCCATCCAGTCTTTGTGTACCATCGCGTCCGTGCAAAAGAAGTCATCCCATATCTCTCTGCGCTTCCTTTGCATGTCTTTCAGTAGTTTCTCACAATTATTTATATGACACTGTGCAATTGTTATTTTTCTATCTCATCTTGAAGTACCATATAAATGCAAGTTCACCATTTAAAGTGTTGGAAGTCAACTGAAATACCGGTATTTTACTTTTCTAAAACGTGTGAATTAAACTGCGAAGAATTAAATATTATATGTTTTTCTTTCTATAAACTGCTGAAGTAATATATTTATCGCTCAGTTACTTGATTATACATTTATCTATTATTTAGCAAGGAGAGAGAAATTATTATAA
The DNA here is from genome assembly GCA_030220185.1 of Diploptera punctata. Lineage (NCBI taxonomy): Eukaryota > Metazoa > Arthropoda > Insecta > Blattodea > Blaberidae > Diploptera > Diploptera punctata. Next base: position 1,990,307 of record JASPKZ010003831.1, on the reverse strand, counting down.
TAAACCGGATTGCTACAGATAGAATATATACCTCAGTTTATTTTAATAGGATATACTGAGTTTCGCTTGTGAAACATCGAAAATTGTGACCGCTAGAGCGATTTTTAAATGTTCATTTCATGTGAACTCCCACATCGAATGTCCAATTGTGAATCTAAAACATCCAGGGACTCACTCAAACAAACACAAAAAATTTCATCAAAATCGGTCCAGTCGTATAGGCACTGTTTTAAATTTCGGATTTCAAGTAAAACCGCCACTTCTAACAGTCGGATTTAGCTTATTTTTGGATAGTATATACCTCCGTTTATTTTAATAGGATATTCCGAGTTTTTTGTGAAACATCGAAAATTGCGATCGCTAGAGCGATTTTTAAATTTTCGTTTTAGGTGAACAACAACACGTGATTTTAGAACATAATAGATAACTGCTAAACGCTCGCCGCATCTGAAACCCTGTATATATAAATGTTCACGAAGACTGAATGAACGGTTTAGAAGTCTATAAAGGGCAGACAGACACACACATACATTCATATGTATATGGATATATATATATATTATATATATATATATTTATTTAGCCTGATGGAGTTAAGGCCATGTGGCCTTCTTCCACTCACCAGGGCAAACATATGTCCCTTAACATTACTACAAAAACGAATCATAAAAATCTGCTTGCACAAACCTTTAGATTACCCTACAAATTTAATTTATTTAGAATTCAACGTGCCAAATATTAAACAAATATTCAAGCATACATTGATTACTTATTTTCATAAAAATAAAACGAATTTAAAGAGCACAATCGAAGTTTTTTACAGTACCAGACAAAATACTACTTATTTGCTACATGTTTCAAAATTTTATACAACTTCTGGATCTAAACATATATATAGGCTATATATATATATATATCTAGGACCCAAATTAATATAATGAATTAATTAGATCCAATCCAGAACTAAGTAAGCTAAACACAGCTAGTTTTAAAGAATAAATCAAATTAATAATTTTTAATTAATGAAGTGAATAAAATTAAATCATTTGAATATTTTAAAATAATAAATATAAAGCAGATATTTTTGCTTATATTATTATAAATCAATATATAACTAATTACTTTCTTCTCTGTATTATTGGTTATAATCCATTACATTATATGATTTATATTATTTTGTGTATATCATTCTCCATTTCATTAATTCTCTTGTTAGAATAAGTCTTATTCCCAATACATTATTATTTTTTTATTTGTATGTGTCGTAATTTATGTAAAAATGAAACTGGCCCCAACTTTAAATGTATATATTCTATTTGTATTATTCATGTAACTGAACTGCACCCGAGCACGAGCACTTGCTCATTCGGGTGTCAATACTGTATTTAACATTTATTTGTAAATAAAATTTATTCTTATTCCTATTAAATACAAAAAATTACATAATCAATTGAGTTTGTGTTTACTTGATGAAAATCCATATTTATTAATTAAATAAAAATAAAACTTAGTTTTATTTTCATTTAATTAACAAAAAATTACAATATTGTTATATACTAAACAATTCAATTTTCTGGTCGAACTGAACAATCATAAAAATATCTAACAATGCAATAAATTTAAAAATATGAAACTAATTAAATAATATATACACAAAGAAATAACACCTCGATTGTACTTTACATGAAAATAAATAAAACACGAAGAAAGTAATAAACTGTAATGAATTGATCTATCGCTTATATATAAGACATTAGGTAAAATATTGAAAATTCTTAATACTCTTGTAATTAAATAATAACAAAATAAGATATTAATTATTAAAAAGTAATATTAGTGATATGTTTCTGTTAATACATTTATTTTCAATTCGTTTCTGAAAGATGAAGTTTGCAGTCCCTGACATAGGGTGGAAGAGAATTCCATGTTGTAGCAAGATAAAGTGTAAAAGATTTCGAGTAATAGGTAGTGTGATGAGGAGGGATATAAAGTACAATGTGCGGATAGTATGGGGTATCTAATTTACATGTATCATGGAATCGATCGAACCGGTGTGATAAATAATAAAGTAATGATGAGTGTAATATTTTATTGGGAAGAGATAGGAAATGGATGGTTCTACGATCTTGTAGACGATGCCATGGCAGTTGTTCCAGGGATGATGCAACGTGATGAACCCTCCGAATACCACAAATAAAACGTATGCAATAATTATGAACACTGAAGTCTTTTGGTAAGAACAGTATGTAAAAAGAGTATCAGAAGTAATGCCACGAGTGATTTCCAAATTATCGATAAATTCACGACTCACGAAGTGAGGAGTGAATTTATCTAGAGAATTTGGAAATCAAGAGTGGCATTTGTTAGGACTATTTAACGAATAAAATTAAGCTGTTTACTCACAAATCATTATTTAACTATGGTTATTTTAAAATATTTATATATTTAATGTAAACGGCGATGTTTGAAAACAAATGAGAAACGATAGGTACGCTTCTACTGCTTCTTTTGTTTATCACTGCAACCAGATCATACTATTTATTGCCAAAGGAACGCAATATTGTAAGAATGCTCTCTAGTGGAGAAAAAATGAAACACATCAATCTGTATATTAATTCATTTTTGATGTCGTATGATGTAAATATGACAATTATATTTTTCTCGATTATTACCTGGGAAAAATACATTTAAGAAAGTGCAAACAGTGGTTTCTTTTTTTGGTGGTATAATCAATTGCTTGCTACAAATGTTGACATGTAAGCACTATTATATACAATCTGGTAGCAGTATTTGTTATAGGCTCAGTCACTGCAAAATAACGGTCAGACCTGTTCAGAATATTAAAAAGGAGGAGCTTTGTTTAATATATGATAATCCTAACACTGATAAATATTTCGTGAAACACGACTCTGATTGGTTGTAAAACAGAAATCATTGAAACGTGATTGGTCATTGACTCCCATTTGGGGCATGAGTTAAATAGTCATAATAATCGAAATAGGGCATTGCAAGTGTTTCTACTAATATTTTCCTTAGAGAAAATGGAACCAATTTCTTATACGATTTAATCAAAGTATTATTGAGATATTTTTTTTTTTGCAGATGTGGTTTACTTGTTTATTCATATTTAAATTTTTATCCAAAATTAGTCCAAGATTGTTTACTGTCTTACTATAAGGGATTTGAACACCATCAAGTGATACATCTAGTATTGTATTTGTACTAATTGAGGCTAATAGTCTTTGTTGACCCATAATGATTGCTTGTGACTTTCTAGGACTTAATTAAAGTCCACATTTCTCTGTTCATGCCGTTAACGAGTCAAGGTCCTCATTAATTTTGGTTACCGCATCATTTAAAAATAATAATATTTGTCTGCGTGACTGTAGAACTGCAAGTCGTACGCAAATAAATTGTTTGCAATGCTTTAGAGAATCAGATGTCATTTATATAGTTTGAAAAAAAACAATGGCCTTATTACCGAACCCTGTGGAACTCCAGCTTTACGGTAGGTCCATATAACTGAAATTTGTTAAAATATTAATTCATCTTTGTTTGTTTAACAACGCTCATTAAACATTTCAATTTTCTTCTCCATTTCCAGTTGTGACGCTCATGTAGTCTTTAAGGTGAATTTGGAGGAATCCATTTTTATTTTCCGACTGTTCTTTAACGTGCCACATATATCTATGATAGAAGACCGTCACTTAATTTAATTTCCTCACTAAGCGGAATCTGTGTCGATTTATATATATATATATATATATATTCATTTATTAAATAAAAATAATATAATGAGAGAAATGGTGAATGTAAAAAATCATATTGTACAAGAGATTGAAGAAATCCAACTAAGATGGTATGGACACATATTGAGAAGAAGGGACACAGAAACAAAGAAAGAAGTATTGAAATTGATACGTCCTGGAAATGGGAAACGTAGTAGACCAAAGCCAACGTGGATAAAGGGAATTTAAGACAACATGAAGAAGAGAAATATGACAGAAACAGACACGCAAGACCGGGAAGTGTGGAAGAAATAAATTGTATATTTTGATTGAGGATACCTGTGTAAATAACAGGAACAACCCTGAAATAATATATATATATATATATATAATTACATTTTTCAACTGAAATATTATTTCGATTTTGGCTGGGTTCCAGAACCAGATACATATTGTTTTATACATTCATAGAAATGAATGAAGTAAGCGTGAATTACTTTAAATGCAGCTTTTCATCATTTGAAAAACACCTTTGTTTTAATATTAGAAGCATTAAGATGTAGTAGTAGTAGTAGTAGGACTTTATTAGACAAAAAGTAAGATATTTACAATATTATTTACAAATATGGGTCGCACGGGCAGTAAGCCGTACGTGCTGTTGACAGTCCGTTACAATAAAGTAATAATTGGTACTAGTGTAAAGAAAAATAAACAACAAAAACAGCAATAACATTAGAATTACATAAAGAAAACACAATAATAATATTACAATTAAATAATAACACAATAGCATTATACACTAAAAACATTAACATTACAATTACATAAAGAAAGCACAATAATATTACAATTAAGTAATAACACAATAGCATTATACACTAAAAAACATTAACATTACAATTACATAAAGAAAACACATTAATATTACAATTAAATAATAACACAACAGCGTTATACACTAATTAATTTATATATAATTGTTAATAATTAATGGTATTGCATTTTGATAACATATATTTATTCATGAATGAGTGTTGTCCTTATTTTTCGCGTTTTGTCCAGAAATTTACCGAGGTTTATCCAACATTAAGATGTAAGTGGAGATGCTATATTTCAAAGCAACACATTAGGCCTATGCATTATATTGTATTTCAATCAGTTTTCACATAAATTAATTATGCAGCGTGTCGCGCCTCGTTAATAACAATCAATAACCACAGCGTTACTCTTTGTTTTAGTTTAAAAATCGTCCATAGATGGAGGTTGTGATTAGTATAAATTTCGAAAACAGGTAGCAGCACTGTGTGAATAGTTTGAAATAGATGAACCTCACATGTGTATGCTTACTTCATGTTATTCCAACCAGATGGCTCTCATGGACGGTAGTAGTATTGATCCGAGAAACTAGATGGCACAATAGTAACGTCTATGGTGAGGTACAGATGGCAGCACATTTAAAAAGTTTCAGATGTCTCCGTGTGATGGCATCAGCAATCTAATGAACAAAAGACGCCATTTTCACCTCATTTGAAAATCAATAACTGTGGTTGGTGTATTTTATCTGCCGGACTGTTATTGTTGTTATTTAATTCATTGTTGTTAATGTTTGTGTTGGGGAATTCACAGCAATTCTTCAATATCTTGATATAATTTGTTTCGTCTTTCACTTGAACAAGTTTTCTTCATTTTTAAGTTTCATTTTTAAGTAGATTATTCAAATTATGTTTTGAGTTGTTTCTCATATTACCTAAACAAATCTCCCTTTACATTATATCTAACATAAAGTAATATGTTCTATTTAATTCAAGGGGATTGTCTTAGTTCAATGAAACGGTTGCAAATTTTTAAACAAGTGTGAGTACTTTTTCTCATTTTTTTTTCTTTCTTTCTTTCTTTCTTTTTCAGAGCCTTGCTACCTTATCAAAACGACTCATAGCTAAACCTGTGACGCGACATTTTGAATTCCTTCATATACTCCTGTCAAATTTTATTCCTAGGGTTTCATCATCATCATCATCATCATCCGGTATCATCGCAGCTGCCGCCGTCTTCCGGAAACCAAACGCCATTCCTCTCTATCCATCCATTGATCTTCATTCCTCTGATATTCATAGCTGCTTGTACCCCTTCTATCCAAGTTTTCTTCGTCTTCTCTCTTCTCTTCTTCTCCTTTCCATTGGGATCCATTCCATAACAATTTTTGGCAATCTTTGCTCTGGCATTCGTTTGACATGATCATACCACTGCAATATTTTCTTTTCTATGATGTCTATGATGTCCGGCTCCTCTTGTACACCCATAATTTCCCTTATTTCTTTATTTCGTATTCTATCCATTCTAGATTTTCCAGCTGATCTTCTTAAAACATCCATTTCTGTACTTAAAATTCTTTTCATTTCCCTGGTAGGAATTTGCCAGACTTCAGCACCATATGTTAAAATGGTCTGAATTATGGTTTGATATATTTGTAATTTTCCTAGGGTTTCATTTTTCAAATTATTCCCCAACATTTAAAATTATTTTTACATGTTTTCTAACGATTATTTGAATATATCGTTTCACATTGGAAGGGAGATCTGTGGCATATTGTGAAGCGGGGAGTGGAACGGGTCAATAATTCCGTACCTTTAAGATGATGATGATGTTGACGATATTTAACTATTCTTGTAATATCCATTAATATTCATGAAGACATGACAGCCATATAAATTTAAGGAATATTCTGTGTTCCAGAGCAGCCAACATAGAGTCTGTATTAATTAACTTACGCTAAATAAAATCAGCATAACTTCTTTCACAAGTTAGAGTACTTACATTTCTTTAGGTTGGTCTTTCACAGGTTAGAGTACTTAAATTGTATTAGGTTAGCTTTTAGGTCCGTTGGCGACGCGACTTCAAATATCGTGTATATGTTGGCTGCATCCCGTGATTCCATAGTGTAAACCGCTTCGTGTCTATATTTAAGTGGTGATGGATTACAATATAATATTAATTAAACGGAATATGAAATTAAATCTTATATGAAGGTGGATTTAATAGTAATAGTGTACAGATTATTAATTTGATTTTAACGCTAAGGTGTGCACGTTGATATGCGCATGGTTTATGATTGGAACTAGGAAACCATTTTCGCGTTCACATATTTTAAAGTATTTTCCTACTTATTTTGAATAAAGGTTACTTGGGATTTTTATGTTCTGATACAGTAGGGCCGTTGGTATCTTTAAAAATAGATTTAAACATTACATTCGTATACAGTTATATTTTTCTTGTTAGTCTCAAGTTTCAAAGAAATGCCTGCCAGAGAATTTAATTATAGACGTTTGTATTATACTTGTCATTAATTACATAACTGTCACCAAAATAATTCTATGTATTTTCTTCAGTCCAGTGTATTTTCTATAAACTTCAAAATGCTCATGTATTCCCATTTTTTGTATTTATATATCGGCCGCGGTGGACTAGTGGTTATGCTCCTTGCCTTTGGTCCCGAGGGTCGCGGGTTCAAACCCGGCCGGGGCCGATTGATTTTTAGGACGGAAAAATCCAAGGAGCAAGTCCTCTGGGAGGGACTTTAAAGCCGTGGGTCCCGAGTCTGAAGATTTTCAGGCTCGTAAAAAATCCTTAAGCCTGAATGAAGAGGTCCCTAAGCAAAATTTACCGAATTTTCCCGTCCTAGTACTACCTTGGTTTCCAAGATGTCAGTATGACGCGGAACGCTGACTACGGACCACTCAAAATGACATCTATACGAAAACAAGTGTAACTAAATTATACTATGGTTCAAATTCTTCCCTGTAGGGGGAATGCGCCTAAATCTCTGTAAAGTGAAAACATAGGCTTACAATAGGCCTACAAATATATAGCTAAAAACTACTAATGTGATTATTAGCTTAGTATGCAGTACAAATAGTTCCAAAGCTTATATGTATAGGAATATCTACACAGACTGTTGGTTGTTATTTTAGTTAGTTATTTTTATTCACATGGGAGGGCAGACTCTACTGACCCCTGAAAAATGTATTACACTATACCAGTATTATGGAGAGGAATGGATGAAAGTCTACTCCTCGGTGTTATATAAGTTTCAGATCGTCTTCCAAGTCCGACACAACAGTTTCTACACCTATCACTCCTACAGATTGCTTTTGGGTTGGGGTCGTGGCCGCGAGGGGAAACTACAATCCTCCCGTTAGCCCATTCTGCCCTATTTTATTGCTCATGCTCGGAGTCAGGAGACAGCACCGTGCGGCCCTCACACACTAGATCCCGGTAACCATATATTTTCAACATCTATGGATTTCCAACCAAACTTTTTTCCGTCTCTAATATGAGGTGAGGAGAAGAGTGATATGAAATGGCATGAAGGGGAGGGAAGTGAGAGTGGAGAGTGTTGGTGGGGTGACATTCGGAAAATGATAGAACCCTGAGGAATTCCGGTATGGCCCACCACCAATACCCTTCTGGAGCCGCCAGGGTTAGAACTTGAGATCTTAGTCGGATCAACCGTGTGCGCTAACCGCACGTTTGCAGAAGCGGCCAGATTATTTGAAAGTGTTCAATAAGATTTGGCACCAACACTGAGGAAGAAATAATGTAAAGTATATTTAATAACACAATTCCTGAACCATTCTTTGTAGACTAACCAATTTTTAAAAATTAATATTTGCCGATGATCAAGTTATAATGTCCAATTTCGAGAATAACTTACAAATAGGACTATATGATATACACTAAATAAATATTTAAAAATCTTTGAGTATAAATTTCAGTACAAAATTTAAAAAAGTAATCGCATTGTTAGAAGACGATTCAATCAGAAGTGAGATAATACACAATAACCAATATCTAGAACAAGTAAAAAATTTCAACTATTTAGGTTTTGAAATATCTTGTCAGAATGAAAAAGATGTGAACAAGAATAACACCAAATTTTCACAAATCTTAGGAATAACAAATAATACATTAAAAGCTAAATTAGAACAAAAATCCACATGACTGAAAATATATATTTTTAGCATTACCCTCCCCTTTTATATGGAAATGAGATTTGGACATTAAGAAAAATGGATTGTAGCAGAATCAAAGCAACGGAAATGAAATTTCTCAGAAGGACAGCAGGACACACTCTTTTAGATCGAAAAAAGTACGAAGACATTTTAGAACAATTGTAAATAGAATCAATAAAAAAAAAACTCAATAGATATCAATTAAACTGGCTAGGTCATGTAAAAAGAGTTGATAATTCAAGAATCCCAAAAATAATGATGCAATATAAACCCAAGGGCCATCGTCGACCAGACCTCTTAAAAGACTGCTAGGTTGGCCCGAAACAGGACTTTAAAGGCCTAATTGAAGACGGATGATGATGATGATGGTGATAATATATATTTGCCTCTATAAACACTCCTCTCTATACAAAATACAAGAATATATCATGTACGTAAATAGTCTGCTGAAATGATGCATAAATTGAAAATAGACCACATTAACGCCATCTAACCGCCCAGCGTGGAATCCGAAGAACATAAAGTGCAATGGGTGGCATTATAAAAATCACACTCATACACTCTTATTATAAATGAGTTTACATTTTGCGAGTTATTCTCTAATATTCGCAACTACATTGTTTACAATAAATCAATCTATAAATCTATTTTAAATGTATTCACTAACTTGTCTGTATATAAAAGCTAATCCCTCATATTTTCACAGAGATAAAATCATAAATCAATAGTTTTAATATTGTAATTAAATTGCAGCATGTTTTTGGTATGAGAGTTCTAAAATGAAGTAATTGTGGGAAAAATGTGTTATGTTGTAACAATGCGATTTCTTTTTACAGTCGTTTAAACTACTTTTGCTTAAAGTTGTTCCATGAACTTTTCTCTGGGTTTTAACTGTGAATTTAGAAGTTTCTAGCAATGCTCATCGGTCACACAGTCCATAGGGGAATTTCCCAGTACTTTATAAGTTTCGTCAGTGCCTCTCCATTGGGAACAGGTTAAAGGAATTGTTATTTCGATTCTGAAGAGGGAGGCAACTGCCATTTTGACTTTTAACTTAAGAAAAACGACTGTCAAATATAACAGAGGTATTTCTTAGAATTGATAAAATTGATTCATTTGAGACCTTTATGCACACGTCATTCTCAATGTTAATTAAAAACTTCCTATGGTTTTTGTTATATGTTCAGAATGAAATATATTTTACATCTATTAAAGTTAAAACATGCAGGCTGGTAATTTCAATAGCAAACGTGGAGTTTTGTAATTATTTATAATGGAGGTAGCAGTTCTGTTACCAGCACTGACTGCCGTCTGCATGTTACCAATTTTACTCATAATGTAAAATATTTTTAGGTTTCCGTTTAATTCACTGTTGAAACTTAAAAATTGTTTGAAACATATTTAACATTTTCTACTTACTTTCCATCGTTCGATTTTATTGTCTTTTTTTCACTTTTATGGATATAACGTCAAATCTCACGGAATAAGGTGGATTTCTAAATAACATTTATTCAACTAAAAAACAAGTGCTAACTGATATATTTTAGTTATATCGTCATGCACAAACTTTGATTAGTCTTATTTTTTATTTCAACTATTTGCTTCAGTTTATTCTCTATTTTGGCTCATATTTGTTCATTTATACAAAATTATTCATTTCTGAATCTTCTTCTTCTTCTTCTTAAACTTAATTTGTAGGATTTTCATCCTGTTTTATTTCCAAAATCACTCCTCGGAGGAAGACGTACTGGATGTGCATTCACTGTCTATCCATCTCTTGGCTGGTCTTCCTCTTGTTCTTCTCCCGTCCATTGGTCTATCTTCTTTAGCTCTTTTTGCAAGCCGGTTTTCTTCCATTCTTTCTATATGAGCCTTCCAATATTTTCGTCTATCTATAATAAATTTGGTTATGTCTTGAATATGGTATTTGTCCCTAATTTCTGTGTTGTGTATTTTATCAAATAATGTTTTCCCCTGAATAGTTCTTAAGATTTTCATTTCGCATGTGCTTATTATTTGTTTAGTTTTTGTTGTATCAGCCCTAGTTTCTGCTCCATATATGATAACTGGTCGAACTATCGTTTTGTATATGCGGGTTTTGCTTTCTGTTGACATAAGTTTGTTGCGCCAAATTAAATCTTTCATAGATCCTGATATTTGTGCTGCTTTATCAGTTTGTTTCTTTACTTCTTTTATTAAATTTTTAGTGTTTGTTATTAATACACCTAAATAATTAAATTCTGACACTTTTTCTATAATTTTTCTTTCCACTTCTAATTTGCATCTGACTGGTTCTTTTGATATTGTTAAACATTTTGTCTTATTCGTGTTAATTTCCATATTGTATTTTTTGGCATTTATATTAAATTGATGAAAAGATCTTTGTAAATTATCTTCAGATTCTGAAAGGAGAACGACGTCATCTGCGTAACATATTAAGTGAAATCTAGTGTTTCCCATTTTATAACCCAAACGTGGTGGTATGTTTTCAATAATTTTATCCATTATAATATTAAATAAGAATGGACTTAAAGAGTCACCTTGCCTGATGCCCTTTGTGAGCGTTATTTCTTCAGTTCGCTGTACTTTTACTTTGATTACTGTTTTGCAATCCATTTCTGAATGATCTGTTTTATTCTGCAGAAATATATGGTTATTGATTTTTAACTTTAAGAGGCGTTATTTATTTTCGGCTCATATTATTTTATTAATTTATACAACATTTTCAGTTTCTGAATGATCTGTTTTATTCTGCAGAAATATATTGTATTTGATTTTTAAATTTAAGAGGTGTTTATCTATTTTCTACTCATGTTTATTCATTTATACAAAATTATCTATTTCTGAATGATCTGTTTCATTCTAAATTAAAATGTAAAATTATTTAATATTCACCTGAAAGGTCCGTCTCCTCAACTTAATTAATTATTTAACTGTAGCGCTTTCGGGACTTGTCTCATCATCGGCAGGATTCAAAACTGGTGTTTCACTGAAGATCTAGTAGAGAGGGTTACATGTATTGGGTCCGTTTTCGTTTATCAAATTGTCGTTGTTGTGAGCTGCTTTCATGATTTCCATCTCTTCGAGTACGTTTATCTTCGCTGGATTATTTTCTCATGAAAGCAGCTCACAACAACGACAATTTGATAAACGAAAACGAACCCAATACATGTAACCCCCTCTACAGATCTTCAGTGAAACACCAGTTTTGAACCCTGCCGATGATGGGACAAGTCCTGAAGCGCTACAGTTAAATATTAATTAAGTTGAGGAGACGGACCTTTCAGGTGAATATTCCGTAATTTATATTTTAATTTTGAATAATACCTCAACGGAACACATCATGAATCTTATAAAAGTTGTTTTTATTCTGCTGATATATATTGTTATTGATTTTTAACTTTAAGAGGTGTTTATCTATTTTCAACTCATATTTATTCATTTATACAAAATTCTCTATTTCTGAATGATCTGTTTATTCTGCAGAAATATATTATTGATGTGTTTATCTATTTTCTACTCATATATATTCATTTATACAAAACTATCTATTTATGAATGATCTGTTTTATTTTGCAGAAATTTAATATTAATGTTAATGATTTTTAACTTTAAGAAGTGTTAGGAGTTGTGTAGCGTCACTGGGTGTGTGCTTTGTACGGAATAATATGATAATATAATTAATGTACTATCATTCCGAATCACTACCGAGTAGCGTTATGAAAAAAACTAAATGACGTCATAAACACAATTTTGTGTGTGTACGTAAAGATAATTTAAACATCACAAACGAATGACACGCTTTAATTTGTTTGAAACTGTGTTATTGATATGTTAATAATTATCAAAAGCCGTAGTAACTTGGAGCTATTTTATAATTCTAAGTTTTTTATAAATAGTTGTGTGAATTTTTTTGGCCCCGGTGGAATATTGTGCATAAAAACTGAAGAAACTATATAGGCCTATTTAAATAAATATATAAATAAAGTTCATTAATTTAATAATAAATAAGGCAATAACTAATTCTTATTGGCACTATGGAACACACAGGTTTATTTCCGTGAGGATAGAAGCTCTCCATATATCCCTATTCTGAAATTGCTTTTCAGTCGTTCCCTGTGTAATACCCTTACTGAGATCATGGTTAATACAATTCTCCATTTCAATAAATATGATAACACATCAGTTAATTTTAAAATTCAAAATATTGGTATGACAGTAAGGTATACAAATAAATACTGAAACATCTATTTTACTTACTTACTCACTGGCACTATCGAACCCGTAGGTTCATGGCCGCAAGGACATAAGCTCTCCATACATCCCTATCCTGAGCTAATGCTTTCCAATCATTCCCTGTATAATCTGCTTCCCTCAAATCATAGTTAATGTTATTCTCCCACCTTATTCTTGGTCTTCCAACTGGGCGTTTTCCTTCTGGCTTTCCTACAAGAAGCTTCCATGCTACTCTTTCATTCCCCATACGTGCAACATGTCCTGCCCATCGCAGTCTACGAGACTTAACTGTTCTTATTATACTGGATTCCTATAAAGAACATGTAGTTCATTGTTATGTAGTCTTCTCCAATCACCTGTCTGTTCATCTCTCTTTGGTCCAAAAATTTTCCTAAGTACTTTATTCTCATAAGTAATGCCACGAGTGATTTCCAAATTATCGATAAATTCACGACTCACGAAGTGAGGAGTGAATTTATCTAGAGAATTTGGAAATCGAGAGTGGCATTTGTTAGGACTATTTAACGAATAAAATTAAGCTGTTTACTCACAAATCATTATTTAACTATAGTTATTTTAAAATATTTATATATTTAATGTAAACGGCGATGTTTGAAAACAAATGAGAAACGATAGGTACGCTTCTACTGGTTCTTTTGTTTATCACTGCAACCAGATCATACTATTTATTGCCAAAGGAACGCAATATTGTAAGGAGGAGCTTTCTTTAATATGGTAATTATAACACTGATAAATATTTGGTGAAACACGACTCTGATTGGTTGTAAAATAGAAATCATTGAAATGTGATTGGTCATTGACTCCCATTTGGGGCATGAGTTAAATAGTCACTGTAATTACTAAATTAAATGTTTTTGTAGGATTATTTTTCCGAGATCATATAATAAACTTTTATATCATAAATGTATCCAAATGTCCCAAAAATACGTTTTTAGGAATTAATAATATAATTTCAATACCAACATTAAGTTTTAGTCCAGATCTATCAACATAATAGCTGAAAAATTCAACAGATGCCTATTTTCAAAACTTATAGGCCTGATTTGTTAGAATCTTGACGTTTATTCGTTACTTGTTAATAGTCTTAGGATTTTTAATGTGCAGTTTTCTTTATAGAAGGAAGAGGAAAAAGGTGCTAAAATAAGCCACAAATGGGGGGAAGTTATCATTATTTTATAGATATTACATTATTTATTTAAAACATTAAATTGTGCAAAAATAAAATTATATAATTGTAAATGATCGGAATTTTTTTAGTCCACCCGTGATCTGGTAACATCATTGCCTCAGACGCTATGGATCTGGGTTCTATCCCCAATTGGGGCACGTTTATTGGGTCAGTTTTTTACCTCATATGTTCCTCACATATAAGACACATGCCAGGGAATTTTAAGACAAATCGTCCCCAAACCATTTGACCATTGTAATAATTCTATAATATTACCTGGTTTAGTATGAATGTATGAGTGAATTATGTGCCTTGTCTTAAATGTTCTTATTGTCTCGGAAATGGCCCTGGAATTAAGCTTATTACTCATCCAGGGAGGCATTCTATGCCCTTGTGTGATAAAAAATATGTATTTGATCAAGAGTTTGAAATCTTCTCGCCTATAAGGTCCGGGTGGCGTGCGACATGTTAGAGTGTCAAAAAAGGCAGAGATAAAACTGAGACAAATATAAGAAAGAAACAAAAAGGTTTTTTTCAATCAACTACCTTCGGGATGGCTAACACTGAACTTGTTACGCAATAAGCAATTAATATTCAGAAACGGAAGCGAACTGAGAAAAAAAATCAGTTAATTTTTAGTACCTTGTGTTTAAATTTAAATCTGAATAAACTCCGTTTCGACTTATCAACAATTAGAATGTTCAAATTCCACTGCTACTGATTCCAGTTAAATTAAATAAATTAACATTTTTCATTGTTACAGGTGTGCTGTATTTGTGTTTACAGAAATCGGGCAAGTTTATTATTCCCAACTTCATGGCAATATGACGGAGTTATGTAATAATGAAAAATAATAATAATTATATATATATATATATATATATATATATATATATATATATGACATTGTAAAATAAATTCAATGTCATAATATGTTAATAGTTTTTTGCCTAATGCCACCAGGTTGTCTTTTATGACATTTCTGGCTTTCTTCCCTAGCATTGGCAGAATTGTAATCCATTTTTTAGGTTGGGGCACCTGGAAAGCGTTACCCTTATAGTATGATGGGTGATAAATGATAATGAAGCGCCAAGAGATTTATTAACCTAAACTTAACCTAAATTCCAGACCATGGGCAACCAGAGAAATACTTAATTCCGTTCAAGCACAAATTCCTATAGTTTGACCGGGAATCGCACCCGGGACCTCATGAACAGTAGTCAGGAACGATGACCACTATCCCCTGAGGCTAAAAAGTTACAAAAAGTGGTAGAAAAGTGCCCATATTCTCAATTTCAGGTAAGATCTCATCCATATATTCTTTCAGAGGGCTCTAATTTGTCATATAAAGAAAAGGGCTCGCATAAAATTCCTAAGCATATTTATTAATATCTTTCTTGGATGGATATTTGAAGAGACTCCTGTTTATTTACCCAAGAATTTATTTGCTTTTATGTTGTTTTAATTAATAAAAAAATCACTTTAGTTTAATAGTCTTTGGTATTTAGAATGAGAGAGTGATGTCTTAGCATTGGGTAGACAATTCTATTTAAGTGAAGTGTTCTTATTTTTTCTTATTTATACACGCTTTAGGAACTATGGTCACACCTTGTGTGGGTCTCCAGGCATAGGTACCTATGTAATTCGTATGGTTATAACTTGTTTTCACATGAAATTAACTTTAATTTTGTCATATTACTAAAAGGTGATTGCAGTCTGAAATGAACACATGTGGAATGAAACAGAGGCAGGAAATTTATTGAAGAAAAACCATAGGAAAATTGTCAAGACCAAGAATATTATGAATCATTTTTAGAGGATAGGTGAATTATACATTTGTACAGAGATAATTGGAATATAATAACTCGGTATAGAGGTGTACGGAGAACTTACAGTCGTGCGGTCATAAAACCTCCGTGTTCGAAGTGCAAGCGAGTGATCAATTAGTTAGGAAATGGTGATTATGTTGATTGAAATTCTAATCTAGCATTTGTCATAACTAATGCCACGAATGATTTCCAAATTATCGATAAATTCACGATTCACGAAGTGAGGAGTGAATTTATCTAGAGAATTTGGAAAACAGGAGTGGCATTTGTTAGGAATTTTTAACGAATAAAATTAAGCTGTTTACTCACAAATCATTATTTAAATATAGTTATTTAAAAATATTTACATATTTAATGTAAACGGCGATGCTTGAAAACAAATGAGAAACGATCGGTACGCTTAATTTGCTTATTGTGTTCGTCACTGCAACCAGATCATATTATTTATTACCAAAGGAACGCAATATTGTAAGAATGCACTCTAGTGGATAAAAAATGAAACACATAAAACTGTATATTAATTAATTTCTGATGTCCTACGATGTAATATGATAATTATATTTTTCTGGGAAAAATGCACTTAAGAAAGTGCAAACAGTGGTTTCTTTTTTTGGTGGTATAATCAATTGCTACAAATGTTTTAATATTAACTCCCGCATGCGGTATGTGTTGACATTCATGCACTATATATACAATCTGGTATCCGTATTTCTTCGTGGGTCAGTCACTGCAAATAATGCTATGACCTATTCAGAATGTTAAAAGGGAGGTGCTTTCTTATTATGATAAACTTTAGTTGGTAAATTCTAGGCGAAACACGACTGTGATTGATTGTAAATCAAAAGTCATTGTAACGTGATTGGTCATTGACTCCCATTTGGGGCATGAGTTAAATAGTCTTAATAATTTACTTGAATGAGGCAAATCCTTCGGTTGATAGACACCGAGGTGTGAACACGGGATTTCCCGAATATGAGTCTCAAACGCTATCGTCTAATGAGCCAACTCGCTCAGTTAAATTTTTGTCTCCTTTTAGTGTTTCCTTTCATTCGTTTTCCATTATCTTAGCAACACAGCTATAATTTAGAATGAAATTATATTTATTTGAACAAGTAAATAAACCAAAGTGTAGATTCACTCTTTTTTTATATTATGCAAACATTTACTTTGTTTCATATTTATAGTATGAAAATAAATGTTAGGTCTAGTATCTAAATGCGAGTTTTAAACTAGCGGAATGTTGATTCCTTTTTTATAGTAGGGCTTTGTTTTCGTTTAATTAACATTTGTTTGTTTTTATTTTCTCGGTTATTCACTTTTCACATGTTTGTGCTACTAAACAAACGAAAACAAACGCATTGCCTAGGGTTTGTAAAAACCACACACTGACGTAGAATTATGAGTATTTCTTTAATTGCACATTCTGTAGCCTCCGTTATAGACCATTTTTACCATATCTAGTTTAATGTCCATTTAAAATAAGAGTCCAACTATAGGCTTATGTAATCCATAGGAACACGGGGGATATTAAAACGTCCTGGATCTGACATTAATGTTTATTAGGAACTAGCATACCCGGCAGATGTTGTCCTGCCCGAAAGTTCAATTCTCATGTCATGGGCGGACGATAAAACTATGTTACCTTTTTACCATAAAATTCAGAAATTATGACATTCTTAGATATTATTAAATAAGTTCGCAAGAAAACCTCTTACAGCCTTCAGTTGTGGCTCAAGAAGTATGAATGATGACGTCACATAGTCATGAACATTAGAATTGTACCCTCCTTTGCAGATAAGTTAAGAACCGTCATATAACAATTATATTAGAGTGAAAAAAAGATAAATTGATGAGAGTGAGTCAAAACAGTTTTATTTTTCCTCCAGCTAGATTTAATTTCTGACCCATACTGGCCGACATTCCATGAGAAAAATTTATTCCCCCGTAGAGACTCGAACCAGCGTAAGTCCCGTAGTTCTGCGCCAAGACTTTTTGCCTTAACCACTTGGCTACGGCGCGAGACTCGTATCAATGAAAGACAAACATGGTTTTTGTGAGTTATCCGTAAGAGATAAACATATGCTGTCGTGGACTTTTTTTGTAGAGCGTTTTGAGATATTCAATTCTGTGTACATTAATTTTGTGTATTTCTTATGGTTTAGGCCGCGTAAGCCATTTAAACGTCCAAAGAGCTACTTTTTTCACGTTTTCCATTACAAAGGGCGATTTTTAAGGGTGTAGAAGTTGAGTATCAGAACTCTCTTATAGCCTATGTTCATCCCGGGAATCTCCTGAACATTTTGCAAAAAAACCCATCACAATCGGATGAACGGTATGGCCGCGCATAAAGTACGAGCAAACAAACAAATATACAAACAAACAAAACTTTAATTTTTATATATAAGATTACGTGGAGACATGTACTGTAACATTGCCTGCCTCACCTACTCTTCTCCTTGAGTCTTATTTGCTATGCGAGCTATAAATGGAGTAATCCAAAATATGGGATACGTGGAATTGAAATGCCGGCACCAGTGTTATAATTCGAATGTATAGATAATAGGTATAACGAATTATATTTTATTTAACAGAATGAGAGGCCTGTAAAACATTTTTAATGTTTAGATTGTTTTCGCAAAGCTTTCTTATATCAGAGCAACGGATAAAAGCTTTTTTTTGGAAACGAATTATGGTCTATGTTCGTCAGCTTTTATAAGATTCATGATATGTGTTCTGCCGATGATGGGACAAGTCCCGAAAGCGCTACAGTTAAACAATTAATTGAGTTGAGGAGACGGACCTTTCAGGTGAATATTTCATAATTTTATGTTTTAATTATGTTCGTCAGGTTACATTTGTTCTATATTTGCGTAAAACACTAAATGTTAACACAAGACAGGAACTAATGTAGAGGATATGCATTTCAGAGTTAGGTTAAAACAAACAGCGTTACCGGTGCCTGTCTATGTTTTTAAGACGGTTTTAATGTCCTCCAGTATATAGTGCCGCATTCGTTAAGACCCTAGAGTATGTTTGGATACCCACTTCCTTAAAATCGAACAATAAATTATTTCCCATGTAAGCATGACCATCCTAATGATCTCTTCCCTAAGTGTTCAGCAATAAAAATCTTGAAAATATTCTATTCTCATCCATTCGAGCTCTGAGACCTATCCATCTCGATCACCTATGTTTAATAACTCTAACATTTATCCTACTCCGAGATATTATTAAATATTTAGTCCACCGCTGTGGTCTCGAGGTAGCGTGTTGCCTTGTCACGCAGCGGGCCTGGGTTCGATCCCGATCGAAGCAGTTTTTCTGGGTGAGGTTTCTATCGGGGTTTTTCCTCACCTGTAAGACAAATGTCAGGAAAACTTTAAGACCCAAACAGTCCCCCAAATCATATGACCATCATCATCCTTCACCGGTGTGGAAAGCAACGGGAAGCTACCACACCCTCAATTCCCTAGTAAAGCTGCAAGCATGATTGCAGTGAAGGACCTGCCTTCGGGCAGAATTACTATGGATGGGTTAAATATTTGATTATCCGCTCAAAACAAGGATGTAATCCTCTTTTTTGTCCAAATTGACACATGGGAAATATATATTAGCGGCACCTTGCACCAGTTTTGAAATAAATTATTTTACTTACGACCATTCATTTCAGATAAATGTAATTTTTACACGAACAAGAACCATCGTACAAATGATTATTAATCGTAATCCAATATTAGTATTAAATAAGAATATGGAATGATATGATATAAATAGAACATTTATTGGAGATTCATGAAATCTAACTATAAAAACTAGTGAACTATAAGCCGAAATTTACCCTTTACAGAGTCTTAAAATGGAGCTTCAGTTACGGAGGATAGCTGTGAATATATAGAATAAAGAGTAGTTGGACACCTGTCATGGAGTTGGCGTAAATCAAATAACCTCACACTGTAAACGTAAGGTTATTCACAAACGTAAGGAATTCAACTGGAGAATGGAGGAAGCTCCACAAAGAGGAGCTAAATAATGTATATAGATAGTTGTAATATTGTCAGTTATTAAGCGTAGAAGATCATGTAACACGAATCGGCGACATTATAAATGGTTTAAATTTTTTGATCAAAAACCTTAAGAGTAAATACCAGAATTAATTCGAAAGATAATATTCGGATGGAAATTGGGGAACTGTAAAACAGAAAATAAATAAAAATAAGTGAAATTATATTAAGTTGGTGGAGTATAGGAACCAGTGGAGGGCCTTAATGAATATTGTATTCAATCCACGGTTTTCATAGGGGATAGAGTTTAAGTGAAGGGGGAATCACTGTGCCACCACTGATTTTGAATCTCATTATTAGGGTAAGGGTTTTTAGGTGCGGCATCTTTACAAAAATATAGCTGTTTTCATACAAATAGTTCAATTATGTATTTGTGGGGATGAAATAAAACGAAATGAACACAATTTGTTGGACCTTTTTCCAACTTTTCGTGAGATTACTTCATTTCGCCCCCTTTTTCCTCTATTTTCAAGCTCCAGCACCTTATCTCCCACCCTTCTCGAGATTTTGAAAGATAGGACAGAAAAATGTATATTTTTCTTCTTGAACAGCTTTTTAAAATCTCAAGTAGAAGTCAACAATATTTAAATACATATTAAAATACAATTTATGTATTGACTTAGGCTTCCACCGCTGGTTGAGTGGAAGAGAAGGCCTTTATGGCCTTAATTCTGCCAGCTAAAATAAAGCATTATTATTATTATTATTATTATTATTATTATTATTATTATTATTCACGACCGGAGTTGCTATGATGATCTTGAAGAAGATTTCCGGGCTGTAGGCTTTGGTCTTGAGACTTGAAGTTCCCCGACGTTTCGCCAGAGACTGCTTTTGGTATCCTCAAGGGTTGTCTTGAGACTGGCAATTTTCACAAACACAATTTTGTCTAGGAGTAGAATTGAAAGCGCAGATATATATCTCATTATTAGATAATCTGTCGCCTTCTGACTGGTTTAGGGACATATGATTGCCCTCTTCAGCCCATTTAAAATATGATATTCGTAGTTATTTTATGAATTCTGTCGTTGGTATTATTTTGTCCACTGTCTGTCCTATTTATACCGTTCACCGCGATGTGTCTGCTGCGCAGTTCGTTCCTTCATAAGTTATATCAGCCTACTGATTGGTCAGCGGTAAGGACTTCAATTGCTCCAATATGGTAGCTGTTTGACGGTTTAGTAACTGCCATCAGCAGATCCACGTAAAACACTGAAATTGAAAGTCCCAAGATAGACAGAATTAACTTACCCCCACTAACTAGAAACAACACTATAGCTGACGCAGTGAGAAACTCCACTAATAATAACAATAATTCAAGTTCAATAGAAGCCTTTATTTCACTCATTAAAAAAGTCTTAGAAAATCCTCAACTACTCAACACTATAATTTCTCTTCTCACTGCTCTAACCCAAAATGGCCCTTAAACCTAAAACCATAATAAAACCTTTGCTAATATTAGAATGGAATGCCAACGGAATCAGAAGCGAAACTTTAGAATTCACCAACTTACTAACTAGACTGAACATAGACGTTGCCTTAATCTCAGAGACGAAACTAAAGAAACATATTACTTGGAGGATACCAAACTACGATATATACAGAACTGACAATGATAACGGACATGGTGGCACAGCAGTAATAGTTAAATCTACAATACAACACTCTCCAACAACTATTCAAGGACTGAATAACATTCAACTTACAGCAATAGACATATACTCTTATAATGTGACAACTACTATTGGAGCTATATACATACCGCCTAGAAACTTATTAACAGCCACAGAACTAGACACACTTACGAAGCATAATAATAAATTCATATTTGGAGGAGACTTTAATGCTAAAAGCCCAACATGGAATTCAAGACTTACAAATGCAAAAGGTAAAACATTACTACATCACTCACTAGACAACCACTACCAAGTAACAGAACCATTACAGCCGACACACTACAGTTATCTGGGACACAGACCGGACGTACTGGATATCTTTATCATGAGACCAAGACCTATCATAAACTATATTGACGTTCTTGACGAATTAAACTCTGTCCACAGCCCAGTAATAATGGAAATTGACATACATCTCATCAGATCTCAGATAAGAAATTACATTACCAGAACAACAAACTGGGCTTCATTTCGACAAAAATTAAACGACAGTATAACTCCAAATATTACGATAAATACTACAGAAGAACTAGACTTAGCCACCAAAACTTTCCAAGACACGCTACTTCAAACTTACAACAACTCTACTACCATCAGTTCAAATAGAAAACAAGATACACACAACATCCCAGGACTAACTGAACTACTTCAACAGAAAAGACAAATCAGAAGACAATGGCAACGTCTAAGAACACAGGAAGACAAACGACAACTAAACTTAATCTCAAAAAGAATAAAACTACATATTCAGAATCATAAATTTGATCAACTTAATAAAGAACTAGAGACTGCAGTTGAGACTGACACAACTTGGAAGATAATTAAAAATTTCACACACAGACAAACGACTAGAAACAGACCTTTACATGGAAGAAACGGACTACTTTATGACGATTTAGACAAAGCAAACGCATTTGCAGAGACTCTAGAAAATCATTTCAGATCAAGGACAAATAACAATCACCATGAACACTTTCAAGCAAAAATTAGAAGACAAACAAGGACTTACTTAAACGCACCCACGACATTTCATATACCAATAGCTACTACTAACGAAATAAAGAAAATCGTCAACTCTTTAGACAATAATAAAGCCTCAGCACAAGACAGAGTAACTACAATCTCTTTAAAACAACTCCCTAGGAAAGGACTAGTTCACATGACAAAAATTCTAAATACCGCACTAAAATTACAATATTTCCCAACTCCTTTCAAACAAGCCAACATCACTTCCATTCTCAAATCCGGAAAAAATCCTCTATTCCCTCAAAACTACAGACCAATTAGTTTACTTGACCATAGGCAAAATACTAGAAAGACTAATACTTAAGAGACTACTACCATACATAACTCAGATACTACCTTTGACACAATTTGGCTTTAGATCAGAACACTCAACTACACTACAACTAACTAGACTCATGGATGACATAACGAAGGATTTCTACAAAGACAATACACAACTGCAGTCTTCTTTGACATAGAAAAAGCATTCGATTCAGTTTGGCATACATGTTTAATTCACAAACTAATCCAGTATAACATTCCCGACAAGCTACTTTAAACTTAATTCACTTCCTTTTAAAAAAACAAAGCGCACTTGTAAGAACTAGTTTCAACAGACAAAAATCAGACTTGGCAACCCGATTAATAGCTGGTGTTCACCCAAGGATCTGTACCTGCACCTACACTTTACAAACAGTACACAACCTTCCAGACGTTCCAACGTCTCTGCAGCCACTAAAATATCCCAAGACTGCAGACGACGACAGCGATTTACTGTACACATAATGACATACATCACACTACTAGAAAAATTCAGTTACACATAAACAAGATCAGCAACTGGTTCTCCAAATGGAGAATCAGACTAAACGCTGAGAAAACACTAGCAATCACATTCACAAGAAGAAGACCAAATCCACCTACATTACATATAAACAATACAAACATAGAATACAAGCACTCAGTGAAATACTTAGGAATAACACTTGACAAAAAACTAACATTCAAACAACACATTAAACAACTGAAAACTAAAGCACAAACTAGAATTTCTCACATATTTCCCATACTTACATCACGCACACTTTCATTAAAACACAAAATAAATTTATACAAAGCACTTATCAGACCAATCATGACATATGCCAGTCCAGCCTGGGGACATGCAGCAGCCTCATACATTAAAAATTTACAAATAGCTCAAAACAAAGCCCTAAGAATTATACTTCATGCAGACCGTCAAACTCAGATCTCACTACTACACGATATCACAGAAACCTCTTACATAATAGACCACATTAAACACCTAGCACGCAAACAGAAAGACACAATTCTAACATACAACAATAGACTAATACATGACATAGGAAATACACAAATTCACACTACACTACAATACAGAACACCCATGCACATTACACTCTAATTCACATAATACACAATAGAACGCATTAAGAATTTTAAGACCGAGATACTTATGCTTTCCACTCGAGTTTAAATATTCCTCGTCGCTAAAAGTAATTTTTCATATACACTCATACAAAAATTTAATACTCTATAAACAAGCCACATTAAGACAAACGCAGAGAGAGGAATACTCTCCTTGTCATCAAACAAAATTTAAAAAACACTTCACTATAAGCACGCCAATTACTGGGTCAAGACCTTCACAAGGTCGGCACCATTACACACTTAAATATTCGCTCTAGGCAGTAGACTGTTCTAGTAGAGGTTTGCATTCTACGTTTTTTAGAACCGGTATCCATACTTTGTTAACTTTTAACGATTTTTCTTTTCTATTAAAACTGTTTTTATGTTTGAATGACCATAGAAATATTCAAACATAAAAACAGTTTCAACTTCAAACCTCAAGACCACGGCCTACAGCCCGGAAATATTCTTCAAGATCATCATAATTTATGTAATTTATATCCCAGCAACAATGGTCAATCTGTAGTGTGAAGTCAAATTTAAATTTCAACAGTGTTGCTGTAACAGTTTAAAGTAAGTTCAGTTAGTACTGACAATAATTTAACAGTTTTGCATCCACTGACTCGTTGTTGGCTGTGTTTTACTAGTCTGAACCATAACGTATTTTTATTAGTGTTACAACTGGGTTTTCACAACAATAACATGGCGTATGTTAAGAAGGATAAGTTGTATGCACTTTCACAAGAATTCAAAACGCAACTTATCGAAAAGAAATGGATTGATCACATGGATGGAATGAGCAAGGAGAGATATCCATTGTTAGCCAGAAATTATCAAGCAAGAGGAAGACGTGATGTTTGGAAGACCTAGAAGACGTTGGGCTGATGCAATATGAAGTCGGAACGGGCAATTGCCTAATCCCTGGAGTGATGATGATGATGATGAACTTATCGAAACTGATGGCATCATTCATCGATGTTCTATCTGCGAAGTAAATATTGAAATAAATTAAAGAACTATGAATTGCCACTTATGGACTCCATAAACAAGAAATATTTGATGCAAAATGATATGCATATTATATAAACTGAGTTCATGTAACTGCGCGGCATTGAACCTACGGGTTCATAGTGACAGTGAGGAAGTAAGTAAGAGGAGACAGTGTATATACTTGCTTTATCCATGGTGAATTTCAAAAGTATCCGAAAACTGTTTGGCGACATGAACCCTGCTCTTTGTGTATTTTGACACATTCATATAAGTCTAACTTTTTGGCGTATAGAATTATAAAATTTAGTATCCGTAAAATTGCCGGAAAGTAACTTTTTAAAAGTTAAATTTTGAAAATACGGTTGATTAAATCTTAATATTTAGGTTTCATCCAATCTCTAACTAAAATCTGAACCAATTACACTCCATCCTATCCTTTTTTATTTTTAATACTAAATTTTCGGTAGGCGGAGGAAATGGAATACTGTATTTTTCGGAGGCAGGGTTGATGCCCCACGGAGCTTAGGCATATGACGTCACGCTTGTTGCTACAATCGATTCAGAACGAAACGGAACCTTGCATGCACTAGTTATTACTGTATTTATACGCTTTATTTTCAATCATAACCAGACAATAATATCTTTGTTTACGTCCGCAGTATGTTCTCGTACCACAGTTCTACAGTTTAATTACAATAGCGATAGGATTTTTATGACCTAAAATCACATAAATATGCACACTAAGAAAAAAACAAGATAAAACACAAAAAAATATACCTAACATTATTATAGATAGGTAATAATTATAGTAAATTAGTTGATGAGAGAACAGTTGAATTTGATTATTTTAGAAGAAGCTTCCAAAAAACAAGAGAGGATATAATAAGAAATGAATTTCTTTGGAGAGAAATGAATGTCACCACATGTGTTGTTAAGAGGATTGAAAATTAAACACTTAAATGGCATGGTTATGTACAAAGAATGGAAAATGAAAGATGGCCTAAAATATATACCAGTGGTTACCCCCTGGAATAAATAAACGTGGCAGACCAAGATGGAAATGGAAAACCTATGTCAGAACTATAATGGATGATAGGAATTTGGAAGAAGGAGATTGGAATGATAGAGATGAATGAAAACTGAAGACAGCAAATCTTATAAGTGGAGGAAAGCCGAAGAAGAAGAAGAAGAAGAAGAAGAAGAATAAGAAGAAGTTGATGAGAGTGAGTTCATTATATATCCATTCATTCACACATGTTACAAAGGTGGTCCCTAGAGGTAGTTTCTTAACCAAGCTAATTTAATTGTGCTTATTTCTCTACAGATGTTATCGCGTTACATGTGGTGAGAACATCGCCTCAAAGAGGCATCTACTAGGCACCTAGATGTTAATTATATGGGAAAGGTCGATTAAACTTTGCTCAGAGGCTCTAATTAGGCTTGAATGTCTTTTACGAGCCTGAGAATCTTTAGATTTGGGACCCACGGCTTTAAATTCCTCCCGGAGGACTTGCCCATTGCATTTTTCCATCCTAAAAATTAGTATACCCCAGCCGGGTTTGAACCCGCGAATCTTGGGCTATAGACAAGAAACTTAACCCCTAAACCACCGAGCCTCATATAATTAATTATTTAAGAATAAAATGCACATGAGAGATAGGAAAACAATTGGAATTTTAAGTTGTAGCCAGTACTGGATTGTAGCGCTTTCGGGACTTGTCCCATCATCAGCAGGATTCAAAACTGGTGTTTCACTGAAGATCTGGTAGAGGGGATTGGTTACATGTATTGGGTTCGTTTTCGTTTATCAGATTGTCGTTGTTGTGAGCTGCTTTCAAGATTTCGAGCTGCTTTCATGATTTCCATCTCTTCGAGTACGTTTATCTTCGCTGGATTATTTTCTCTGTGCATTACTGTTAGGGTGTTTTCAATATTTAACATGCGATGTTCTTCATGGATAATGTGTTTTGCATAGCTTGATTTTCCTTCTGCGTGAATAAAGTCTCGGAAATGTTATTTTAAAGAACAGTAATGCACAGAGAAAATAATCTAGCGAAGATAAACGTACTCGAAGAGATGGAAATCATGAAAGCAGCTCACAACAACGACAATCTGATAAACGAAAACGAACCCAATACATGTAACCCCCTCTACCAGATCAGTGAAACACCAGTTTAGAATCTTGCCGATGATGGTACAAGTCCCATAAAGCGCTACAGTTAAATAACCAATTAAGTTGAGAAGAATACCTCAACGGAACACATCACGAATCTTATAAAAGTGAAAATATTTCTCCCATCAGTCCAACACTTTTTTATCATATTATAACTAAAACTGTTTTTATTTATTTCAAGACTTTGCTTCTCTTTACGAACGTTTCCTTGGCTGTACTGCACGCACTTCCAACTTCATCAATATGAATTAATTGCATGATTGTCGCGAAAAAAATAAAAATTATTTGCTCACTGGTGCACATGGTTAACCCGTCAGCGTGGAGCGACGTGACGTGTACGCAAGTTGATTTCTTCACCCAATGCGGAACGACGTGACATGTACGCTAGCTACACGCACTGCTTTAAACTGTAATTATGACCTTTGTGTTTACATTAACTATTTACCGTTTATACATATTTTATGTAGAGACTTCAAAGTTTGTATTAGTGCATATATTAACTGATTACGGCCCTCAGTAACAAGTTAAAATAATTTTATATTTGCATTTATTCTTGCGGCCTCTGACATTTTTCTTAAATTTATAACTTGATAAAGGATTTCTTATAAAACTAAATTAGCCTTTTTTTTTGTAGATTAGCTTGTCTATCAAATTGAATCTATTTTCAAATCTCTTCATTTTTAATAATAATGTCGCAAAATTCAGTATATATAAAGGCCCAACAAAGTTATTTCCGATTTACGCTATAGTACAGGACCACAACAGTAAATTTCAGATATATATATATATATATATATATATTTCAAATGACGATATCCTTACAGTATGGAAAGGTAGTTAGTCTACAATTCAGTCAGTATCTAAAAGGTAAAGTGGTCCACTACAGACCTTAGAAGGTTCTTGGGATATTAGGAGGTTAAGGCTCCCACTTTTCTAAACTATCGGTACTTGATGTAAGCCGAGTACTTATTTCTGTCTGACGGCCCATAACAAGCATCTGGTACTCATTTCAGTTAGAGGCTGAGTCAACCCCGGGTTCACGGTGCCGCCTGAAGGTTTGGTTCAGTTTAAAAATCCTGATCCACCGGGACTCAAACCCTCGATCTTCCGGCTTGTAGCATGTTGATCTTTTAAGTCCACACCTCCGGTGAAACTATTATAGTCATATTTCATCAACTGTTTTCGGTTTGGAAACCAGAAAAAAGGCATTGAAATTTAGGGTTGATGAAGGTCTTAGTACAACAGGTCTGATGTGTAGAAAGACCATTTTTTGAAGGCACACGACCTAAAATAATGTTTCCAAAGTGTTAGAAAGACACATTTGGAGAAGGCTGCCCCCCCCTGCAAGAAAGAAGGTCAGCGCATAGAAGCAATGTGTTTGTAATAAACATGAACAAAGTAAACACAAGGGGAAAAAAATACACTTATTGTTGCCCAACTGTCAAACAGCTGGTTTACATTTTGAAGATTTATCACACCAATTTTTGAAGTTCATACTTTTTTTTTCAAGACCCTTTTCTTTGTGTAAATATTTCGTTTTGTTGTTAGGTAAAGCCGGTTCTCTGAATTCTTCAAAGAATCCCTAGTGCAATTCACTGTGTCACTTATGTGAGAAGTTTACAAAAAGGACCTATTTCAACTGTGGCACAACAACCATAAATAAGTCTGCAAAAAACGCAGAGATGTTACGTGAGAACCGTAACAAATTTAATTAATTAAATATTATATTAAGGGTTCACCATAAACGAATTGCAAAAACATTTAAATTACTCAAGATATATCAATTTAAATGCGTTATTGGAATACTGGCACTGAGCGGCTGAGTTTAAATACCGGTGAACTCCTCCCGCATCAGAGTATTCTCGGCCATTTAAATCCATCCACTCTGAAGGGTTAAAGTCCACATTGTAAATTCAAACGAAGTAGACAAAGAAGGCTGATTTTATCATTTTCCAGGAAATAAAATTCCATGTGTAATTCGAAACATTTAAACACTCAATGAACATAGAAGGATGTAAATGTCTGAGAAACGTTTTTACTCGCTTTATATTAGCTTGACCTGTATCTATCTATGTAACTGAATCTTTTAACGCGATTTTCACCTACTTAAAATCATTGGATCGACTTGAAACTTTGCATACTTGTACAAGACCCGTGACAATACAATAATTTCATATTTTGTTTAAAAAATCATGGCCAGAATCATCAGAAAATCAAAAAAAAGTGTTTTTGGATCTATGTAACCGAATTTTTGAACACGCTTTTCACCCACTTAGAAACATTGGATCGACTTGAAACTTTGCATAATTGTAAAGGACCCGTGACAATACAATAATTTGATATTTATTTTGTAATATCCTGGCCAGAATCGTCAGAAAATAAAAAAAAGTGCCTTTGTAACTATGTAACGGAATTTTTGAACACGATTTTCACCTACTTAGAAACATTGGATCGACATGAAATTTTTTATACTTGTAAAGGACCCGTGACAATACAATAATTTCATATATGTTCCTAAAATCCTGGCCAGAATCGTCAAAAAATAAAAAAAAAGTGTCTTTCTATCTATGTAACGGAATCTTTGACCACGATTTTCACCCACTTAGAAACATTGGATCGACTTGAAACTTTGTGTACTTGTAAATGACTCGTGACAATACAATAATTTCATATTTTCTTTCTAAAATCCTGGCCAGAATCATCAGAAAATCAAAAAAATGAAAACTGGTATAATAGGTTGCGGACTTGTCGACTTTTTAGTCAATCGTTGTAAGAGCTGAGTTGGTAGAGCGGTGAACTGTAGTGGTATATAATTTCAGTAATCTATAGGTCGCTGGTTCAAATCCGGCTGGGAGGTTTTTTTTTAGAAGAGTATTACTTTTAGCTCATACTACAATAGTATCGAATTTAAAGATATTTACATTTTTATCTTATTCTGTAAAATATTAAAACTAAAAAATAAAAAATAAATAATAGTTTTAAAAAACTAAAACAACACGCTTTATTAGAAAACCGAAGTAAAAAAAAGAAAAATAATTTTAATTTGCAACACGCTTGGGATAAATAAGTTTACCATCAAAAGCGTGGGGTGCTTTGTATGATTTTTACATTTTCTTCTTAGAGACTTTACTTTTACCAATATCTGTTTATTATCATATATATTAATTGATAAAGAGCACCCCACGCTTTTGATGGTAAAATTATTTATCCCAAGCGTGTTGCAAATTAAAATTATTTTTCATTTTTTTTACTTCGGTTTTCTAATAAAGCGTGTTGTTTTAGTTTTTTAAAACTATTATTTATTTACCTCTTCAAAGAGTGAAAATGTGACGAATATGACCTTAACGTACAAAACATATGTTGTACTTATATAAATGGCCAAATATACATAAATATGACTTCACAAAGAACTTTAAATCAATTGTTTTTTCATAACAAGCATTTACATATATTTAAAGGACTCATCAGTCTTAACAAAAAATATGTGCTACTTCATAAAAAACCTAGCCCTAATATTATGAGTATGAAATTTAAACATTTAATTCTTAAACTTAATTAACTTAAATAACTCCAGTTAATTTTATATTCACAATTTTAACAAAGTTGAGGACAACGGCACCTGCCAAAAGGTACATTTTAATTTTTAACTCTTATCTTATGACTGTTCACCGCTGTGGTCTCGAGGTAGCGTGCTGCCTTGTCACGCAGCGGGCCCCGGTTCGATCCCCGGTCGGGGCAGTTTTTCTGGGTGAGTTTTTATCGGGGTCTTTCCTCACCTGTAAGACAAATGTCAGGAAAACTTTAAGGCCCAAACGGTCCCCGAAATCATATGGCCATCAACATCATGATCATCTTATCATTATCATCATCATCATCCTTCACCGGTGTGGAAAGAAACGGGAAGCTACCACACCTACACAATTCCCTAGTAAAGCTGGAAGCATAGAATGAAAATGCTATGATTGCAGTGAAAGACCTGCGTTCGGGCAGAATTACTATGGATGGATCTTATGACTATTCACCTTAACGGAATTTGATATGAATTTTATTACTATTGACTTTAAAAACTGATAATTCAGACTTTATTTTTCTACGATTCTTCGTCCCCTGTCTGAATTGTTTAATTTCTTTAGTCTTATTTATTTACTTTTTATCTATTGAACATTATTTAATGAAAACAATAACAACAAAAACAATAATAATTAATATTTATATTATAACCTAGCTAATACCCCTCGTGAGTTGCTACGCCTAAGTAAATGAAATATTAAATGTTAATTAAATTGTGTGGTATTCGCTGAGATGAACCAAACATGGCGGTTGTTAAGTTTTTAATTTCGGATTTCAGGTAAACCTCCACTTCTTTCATGATTTCGCTTCTATTTGGAAAATACCTACCTCGGTTTATTTAATAATAAGATATACTGAGTTTCGAAGTGAAACGTCGAAAATTGTAACCACTAGAGCGATTTTTAAATTATCATTTTAGGTGAACTCTATTCCTAATTGTTCTAGAGCGTCCAGTTGTGAATCTAAACCATCCCTAGACCCACTCAAACACACACAACACATTTTCATCAAAATCGGTTTAGTCGTTTAGACAGTTTTGGGTTTCAGGTAAATCTCGACTTCTAATTGTTGGATCATACTTACGTCGGTTTATTATAATAGGATATACAGAGTTTCGTCTTGAAACAATGATAAATGTGACCGCTAGAGCGATTTTTAAATTTTCATTTTAGGTGAACTCCTACACGCAATGGTTTTAAAGGTTCAATTGTGGTTCTACCGTAAACCATCGAGGGACCCAATCAGACATGTACAAAATATTCATCAAACTCGGTTCTGTCGTTTAGGAGGACTAGAGTGACAAACACATGAAAAAAAATATATATATAGGCTACATATATAATATTCTACATTAATTAAAAAGGAGACATTTATGTGGTTATGGATGTGCTGCAACTTAGGAAATTTAGATAAGGAACCTACGTTGAAATTAATCTAACGGTTGTTGGAGTCGTTTAGATGTGATACCCATAATCCAGCATTAAATTAATTAGATAGGTTGTTCCGCGCGATCCTACCTTTTTATTACTTTGAGTTTGAAAGTTTTGAGTGACTATATTGACATTCCTTTGCCCGGGCCCATAGAAGGCAAAGATTAATCCACCTTTCCTTTGTAAATTATTTAACATGTAGTACTGAATGCTAAACAGTATTATAATCGTGGAACCCAGAAAGAAAAAGGGGATTAGTTAGGCTTGAGAAAGATTTAGTATATATGTCAATACGAAACTTGACTAGCTATACAATTAGTAAACATACTTTAACTAAAATGTTTAATGGAAATCATTAGGTCATTTAAATACAAATAATATAACAAAAGTATCTTCTTGACCATTGAAAGAAAAGATACGAATGAAATAATATAAATTCGGTCATCAAAAGAAAAAGTCAATAATAATAATAATAATAATAATAATAAACATACATACACACACACAATCCAGTCCAGCCAAGGGCTAGGGTTAACTGTCCTGGTTGCCCTACCCTGGCTTGTGGGACTGATGAAACCAAAGAGCTCCCTCGAGCTACCGTGGACCTGACCACGACGTTTCCAAAGTTGATGATGACACTGATATTATCTTCCACAGCTTATTTGAGGCTTTAGATAACGAGGGAAAGTTGCGCAGTCACACGCAGCGCATAAAGATGGAAGGGGGAGTACGTAGGAGAGAGGACAACGAAGATAGGAATTTGGCACTGTTCCATAACATCACTGTAGAGGGAAGACACGATGACGTAGTTGTTACGTAGTTTTCACGTACCGAAAAAGTGATCTCGGTACAATGTATAGTGGAATGGGGTAGCTTTAGACCTTATTTAGAGATTGCAGGAAACTCAACTGATAAAATTTAGTCAACCGTATTTTGAAAATGTATATTTTGAAAATATAGCTCGTTACTTGCTGAATTATTCAGTAAACGCTCAATTTTGTAAATTAGTTGGTTATTTCTTGTTAATCGTCGAGTTTAATTGAATACCTAATTTCATACTATTCAGTAGCCCAACACCTATTTTACTGGTGGTTCAAAAGTTTTAAGAAACAAACAGCTCATGGTTTAGATTATGTTTTACTTGAAACGCCTTACACCTGCTTCTTCAAAATTTTCCTCATTTGACAGTAACTGTCCATTTCCAATATATAATGTATTTCTATATATGAATATATATATATGTATTTAGTTTTAATAATGTTTACTTCTAGTCCCAATTCCTTAGTGTTATTTACATTATAAAATGCGGTATATACTCATTTTCCTTAATAGGTCCACATATCCTTCTGAGTATCTTTTTTTCAAAATAAGTCAGTTTAGATTTGTCATGTTCAGTCAGAACCCATGTTTCACTCCTGTAAAATAACACTGGTTTAATTAGTGTTTCATACAATCTAGTTTTTGTTTCAAATTTCAAATGTTTTGAATTTAATACTCTATGTATTGAACTATAACATTTCATAGCATTTTCTATTATTTTATTTATTTATTTCTGGATTTTATTATTTTTATTTAGTCCCAATAAACATGAGCCCATAAATGAATCGGTTATGAAGTAATGTCAATTTTACTGTTTGGCACTCGCTGTAAGGTTGTGCCAAATCTACTAAAACCGCCACAGTTTTATTTAATTCACTACCGGTCAATAAAAAACTACAGACGTAACCTTAAATTAGCGAACAAATAATTTCTGCTCCCTGATATTTAAATGTTCCGGACCGCAAGGAAAACAAGATCATATAAAACTCAAATCATTATTGTACACTATCTAACATACGCCTAAAGAAATGAAAATTAATGTTTTTATGTTTATTTGGGTAAGTGAAACGAAAAATAACTATATATTTTATTATTTTAGATACCCCGTGTTGATTACCCGTCGTTGTCCATGAATCTAATTATCCCGATCTTCTTGGCGTCAATTAAAGACAAAAATGATTATTGTGAGTTACCCGTAAAATATAAACATATGCTGTCGCGGACGTTTTTGTAGAGGTTTTTGGGATATTCAATTCTGTGTACATTAATTTTATGTATGTATTATGGTTTAGGCAGAGTAAGCCGTTTGAGCGTCCAAAAAGCGACTTCTTTCACGTTTTCACTACAAAGGTTGATTTTTAAGGGTGTAGGAGTTGTGTATCACAGCTCTCTTATAGTCTAAGTTCATCCCGGTAATCGCCTGAAGATTTTGCAACAAAAAAAAATCATAATCAGAAGAACGGTATGGCAGCTCATGAAATACAAACAAACTTTAATTTTATGCATCAGATATTTTATTTAAACTGGTAGAATTAAAGTCATAGGACCTTATCTTCACTCAACCAGTAAAATAAGATGTACAAAATTCATTCATTTTAAGTATAACTTCAACTCATATTAAATAGCTTATTATTAACATAAATTTGCACTTAAAATAAATACAATTATTTGAAATACACAGTGGTTATAGTAAATTTAATTATAAATTATCTGCGAATTATCAAGTAACTTATGGTATTACCATAAAAAAGTGAGACTAATGAATAGCGTTCAGAAATGATGTAAATTTTTGCTCGAAAGTGGCTACTGACCGACAGCTCCTAATTTCTGCAGGTTAGCGAATTCCAATAATGTTAAAGTGATACAATGGAAGAAGAAGAAGAAGAATGATATATTATGTGATAGGGTATGTGTAATATTTAATTGAACTGAGATCTAGTGTTGATATTACGATTAAAGAATAAAATATTAAAGCAAGCTGTCGGATATCTGTGCATAATTTGGAACTGTAGAATGAGAAAAAGATTTCTGAGAAGTGTGGCTGGTTGCAAACTTCTATATAAGAGAAGAAGTGAGCTAAATATCTTTAAACTCTTAGATAGAATAAAAGAATCTAGAAAAAAAATGGAAAGAACATGTTGTAAGAATGGAAGATGATCGCATTCCCAAAATTCAGGGGTCATCATCTAGGGGATATGTGGATGGCGACCACAAGGTGCCCAAGCTGTGCAAAACATTTCTTCCACTTACTTGTGTTTCACACTCTTTTAACTTTACTATCTAACCTCTCTTGGTTAACTCTTGTTTTTTTGACGCCGACGCTATTAGGGCATCCGAGGGCTAGGGAGTATTTCCTTTCTTCCATTTCTTCTTTCCTTTATTTTCTTTTCTTCTCCAGAAAAGCCTGACCAGAGGCTATAAGATGGCAGCCCCATCACTGGTCTTGCCTTCCTTTGGCCAGCAACCAATCGAAGGGACTATTATTATGCTTTCAAGTCTTATACGAGAATTTCCCTCAAACGCTGGAGGGAAAATTTTCTATAGGATCGTAACAGGCCTTGGCCTGAAGAAGAAGATACTTAAATACAAACCAAAAGGACGCAGGAATATTGATAGACCGAAGACGAGATGGATCCAACTTTTGAATGAGAATCTATGAGACCGGAACAAGCCACATAGGCTTAATCCGTGATTGCTGATGCTGATGATGATGATGATGATGATGATGAGAATAAGAGAATGCAATTTTATTCTGTCTCTCAGCTGGAGCAATGCAGAAAGATACTCAAAATCTTCGGATATTAAAAATATATCTAAGTTAAACGTTTATAAATATGTTGTAGCTTGTTTGATTACTGCTATTTAATAATTTTAATATTATTTTATATTATATCATTTACTTAAAGTAGACCCAATACCATGTATAATTTATATTGTGTTGTTCAAACTTTGAGCCTTCCAATTATAAAAAAAGATCTGTGGTTGACAGCCTTCAAGATAAATTGCTCTGTTGCCAAATTGGCCGTTAAAGAAACTAACCGCCTTTTTGTGTGAGGAGAATAAATAAGAAAACCAATGACCAGTCAATAGAGTGACCTTAATATCGTGAAAGTTAACTTAAGAACATTTATAAAACATTTTCAGTAAAAATCTCACAAGGAGTTTCAGTCTAATTATTTGAGTGGTACTGTCATATAGTCAATCTCTCAGCAGTATATTTATCACATCAGATTGTGGATAAAAATGAAAAGTATAAAGACTGCGGAGTCATTTTGATTCCGCTATTAAGTTCCTCAGCCTTTATCCCCTCCATACGTATGATTCAACTTGCTTCTAATTTAATTAATTTTTGTTATTTGATGTAAATTTACTTCCTATGAAATTCAGAGGCTGCAATTGCAGTATGAACTGAGTTACGGAAGTTAGTTACTACCTACAACTACTGAGGTATCAAAGATACCCCTATCATGACTTTCACCGAAACACAATATTTTAATATTCATCCATAGTAATTCTGCCCGAGGGCAGGTCTTTCACTGCAATCATAGCATTTTCATGCTATGGTTTGCAGCTTTACTAGGGAATTGTAGGTGTGGTAGCTTCCCGTTGCTTTCCACACCGGTGAAGAATGATGATGATGATGATGATCCATCCATAGTAATTCTGCCCGAAGCCAGGTCCTTCACTGCTATCATAGCAATTTCATGCTATGCTTGCAGCTTTACTAGGGAATTGTAGGTGTAGTAGCTTCCCGTTGCTTTCCACACCGGTGAAAGATGATGATGATGATAATGAGAAGGATGATGATGGCCATATGATTTCGGGGACCGTTTGGGCCTTAAAGTTTTCCTGACATTTGTCTTACAGGTGAGGAAAAAACCCGATAAAAACCTCACCCAGAAAAACTGCCCCGACCGGGGATCGAACCCGGGCCCGCTGCGTGACAAGGCAGCTCGCTACCTCGAGACCACAGCGGTGGACATGATGATGATAGCGATAAGGATGGCGATGATGATGATGATAGTCAAATGATTTTGGGGACCGTTTGGGCCTTAACGTTTTCCTGACATTTATCTTACAGGTGAGGAA
The DNA here is from genome assembly GCA_030220185.1 of Diploptera punctata. Lineage (NCBI taxonomy): Eukaryota > Metazoa > Arthropoda > Insecta > Blattodea > Blaberidae > Diploptera > Diploptera punctata. The sequence goes on along the minus strand of JASPKZ010003831.1, from coordinate 1,953,072 downwards.
AAACCATATTTTAATTTAAATATCGAAATACTATTCAATGAGTGGCATGAAATGGATAATGCTGTAGAACAAAGTATAGTTTATAGCACTGTCACAACAAGTAAAGTTATTATTTTTAATTTCCGCCTGTTACATTGTAACTGAAAAGAATAACGTTCTCCATTGCCAGTTTCGTTTGCAAATTTGTGGAGGAAAAAATGAAGAACTTTTGGAAGAATTACTGCGAATAGATGAGAATGATTCGGGTGAAGGTGAAAACAATAGCGATGATGAAAGTGATGGCTTTATATAATATACCTCCCAATGATAACACTGGTCGACAAGATTTTCTTCACAAGAAATCTGATTAGTGAAACTAGTGAATTTTTAATACTGAATTCAGATATGTAGTCAGAATTTTTCCATCTGGTACAGTTTGTTTGTGACAGCTACGTTTTTAAAATTGGTTTCAGCATTCTCTTTGACCTGTCATAGGAACCTTTACCTGATATGTAGCGATTTTGTTCAAGCTGTATATAAGGACTGTCTCTGATGAGCACGGTGAGCGTTTTCATCAGCAAATTTCCAAAATGGAAAAGAGGTACCAAGGCAAGTGGAGTTCTAATATGCTGGCTGGCTACTGTTGGACCGAGAAGAGAGATGTTCCAGATGCAAAATATGTCCGAAAATCACTATCTGCCACTTTCTAGGTAAGTCAGAATGAGTTAAGAGTTAGATGGATTTTATTAAAAATTATAAAAATATAAATTAATATCAAAGAAACTTCTTGCCTGATAGCAAAATACTGAATTCATATTTAAATTCAGGGTGAAAAATACTTCTAAAAGTTCATATTTTTATTCTTGTGAAAGGAAAAAAGTTCATTTTTGTCGACCAGTGTAATTCAGGTAATGACACAAGTTCTGAAGAGAATGCTTACGTCCTCAGTACTCAGCCTTCTACATCTACATATTGTAACATCTGGTTTTGATGTGTGCAAAACTACCATTTCAGTTCCACGAAGACGTGGAAGTGGGAAGGGCGATATTAGTCCTGAGGCTGGTAGTGTTAATGGAAGTAGTAGATCTAGTGACTTACTCACTGAGAGGACGAACTGTTCATCTCTCACCACCAGTAACAGAATGTATTGAGGAACGACCAGAAAATCCTCCGAATGTTCTACAGCAATCAGACAATACTGGAACGAGACGTCGCTACATAATGAATGTTCCAAGGATGGTACAGTGTGGCAAGTAATTGAACCTGGAATGGCCGCATGTCGACGTGGGATGCAGAACGTGTTACACTAAATATCAGGATCTACCTCATTTGCAAAGAGAAACATCAAGGAAGGCAATGTTCTCAGCTGTTGGAGTACGACCAGGAAGCGGAAAAAATGCAGAGCCTCAAAAGCTCCTGTAAAGGAAATCAAACTCCAAACAACTGTGCACGATGCGACAAACTTCTGTGTGGCATGCGTGAAGGAAAGAAAAAAGTGTTGTGTACAATTTGTTGCCAGCAATGCAGGAAAAAATACCTTACTTAGCGATTGTTGAAAATTGTAAACAATTACAATTAAACTAATAATAATAATTATTATTATTATTATCATTATTATTATTATTTCATTAATATGCAAATCTGTTTAGATAGCCTATGAATAATAATAAGTGTATACTGATGTAAAATTCTAATGTTCGTCTAAACATATTACAAAATGCACCCTAACATCCTACTATTCCAATGGCCTAATTTATTGATCGAGTAAATATTGTTTTTTTTCTCTTACGAAACGCATTTCCTGAAGGTCCCAGCATCATTGTTCACCATATTTTGATATAGGGATCAAAATGACTGTTCAGTTTTTATAGATTGGATGTGAACTCCAGTCTTTTTAGTGTTAGAGGAACTGGGTTATAAAGGTTCAAATTCCTCACCCACTAATTGCATTTAAGGCAATGAACGACTTAATAGTCAGCAACATGTAAAAGCTCAGATATTTAGGTTAGGTTACGTATGATTGGATTCTTTACTCATGTGCCAGTCGCCACTGTTGTATTTTTTTTGTTAGGATAGATTTAGTTAGTCACTCACATCTAACGTTATATTAATTTGGAGAGTACGTTCATGCGTCTTCATGCTGGAGTTACTGCTTATGTTCTACAGAGTTTAGGTTAATTTACAAGTATTTAAATTCACTCATCATGTACATGCATATGCTTACGAGGAGTAATCTCTGCGTCTGTGATGTTAAGTTAGGTTATTTAATTTAAGGCGTTTTGTGTATACGTGCAGGAGTCACTGTGCATATCCTAAAGAGTTCAGGTTAATTTATGTCAATTATATTCACTTCCCATTATCTTCTCGTATACACGCAACAATATCGGCGTTATGTTAGACTCTGTTATTTTTTAGTCTGTGTTCATATGCCTTTTGTATGTTTCCAAGAGTCACTGCGAATTCCCTAGATGGTACAGGTGGTTTACATTCAGTTTGATCCACTGTACATGTACCTCCTGTATAGATGCAGAAGGCCCCTGTAAGAGGATCAATAATTTTAGCAGGAATTCAGTTAAAATTAGAAGGATATGGGCTACTTCAGGTATATAATTTATTAATGGAAATTGGTTGTAAAATAAATTTTATTTGAATTTCTGGCCCTTGCAATGTTAGGTTATCTTACCTTGGAGTCTCTGATCATGCGCTTTATTTGTAAGTATACAGGAATCACTGTGTATTTCTACTGAGTACAGTACAGATGGATTCACTATTCATGCTGTTTTCCTATACTTGCAGTAGTCTTGGCGCTTCCACTATTAGGTTATTTTGTGGGCTTTGTGTATGTTGCAGGTGTTAATGTGCATGTCCTACAGAGTTTAGATTCCATCCATCCATAGTAATTCTGCCCGAAGGCAGGTCCTTCACTGCAATCATAGCATTTTCATGCTATGCTTGCAGCTTTACTAGGGAATTGTATGTGTGGTAGCTTCCCGTTGCTTTCCACACCGGTGAAGGATGATGATGATGATAAGGGTGATAATGATGATGATGGCCATATGATTTCGGGGACCGTTTGGGCCTTGAAGTTTTCCTGACATTTGTCTTATAGGCGAGGAAAAACCCCGATAAAAACCTCACCCAGAAAAACTGCCCCGACTAGGGATCGAACCCAGGCCCGCTGCGTGACAAGGCAGCACGCTACCTCGAGACCACAGCGGTGGACGAGTTTAGATTAGTTTACGTTAATTTAGATTCACTGCAAATTTTCTTATATATATATATATATATATATATATATATATAGTCCACCGCTGTGATCTCGAGGTAGCGTGGTGCCTTGTCACGCAGCGGGCCCGGGTTCGATCCCCGGTCGTGGCAGTTTTACTGGGTGAGGTTTTTATCGGGGTTTTTCCTCACCTGTAAGACAAATGTCAGGAAAACTTTAAGGCCCAAAGAGTCCCCGAAATCATATGGCCATCATCATCATTATCACCCTTATCATTATCATCATCATCCTTCACCGGTGTGGAAAGCAACGGGAAGCTACCACACATACAATTCCCTAGTAAAGCTGCAAGCATAGCATGAAAATGCTATGATTGCAGTGAAGGACCTGCCTTCGGGCAGAATTACTATGGATGTATATATATATATATATATATATATGCCAACCTAGAGATGTCTCTGTGCCTCTAACTTTATGTTAGGCTCCTCAATTTCATGCGCGTTGTGTAGGCATATATGTACAGGGGTCACTGTGCATGACCATCAGAGTTTGTTAATATATGTTAAGTTAGATTCACTGCCCATGCGCTATGTATACACGCTGTAGTATCGCTTGCAATATTCGGTTATCTTAGTTTGGAGTTTTTGCTCATGCACTTTATAAATGTACTGGGTAACTGCGCATTTCCTACAGAGTTTGTTATTTTACGTTCAGTTTGATGTTCTTTTATAATTACTCATGTTCTTGTGTAATTGCAGTAGCCTCGACGATTTCAGTCTTACGTTATCTTACTTTTAAATGTCTGTTTATGCGCCTTTTGTATGTTTGTGCAGATGTCACTGCGCATTTAGTTTATGTCAAGCTAGATTAACTGCTCACGTTCTTCTTGTGTTTGTGCATTAGTCTCAGCACTTGCAATGATGTATTAGGTTTATCTTAGTTTATGTCCCTTCTGTATGTGGTTTCCCTACAGCGTTTAGGTTAATTTACGTTCAACTGCCCATGTACACGCAGTAGTCTCTGCGCCTGTAACATTATGTTAGATTATCTTAACCCGGGAGTGGTGGCGCGGGGTATTTTCAGACCGCACACGATTTTAAGCTATAAGAATTAGTATTAATACTTGGAATATTCTACTCTGTGTCCATATATACCTGTCACTGCATTCTTTTCCTTTTGTTTGATGTCAATACCCTCAACCTTGAAGCACACATTCTAAAAGTATGAATAAAAGTAACCAGTGGTGTGATAACAGGATCCCATTTTCCACCTAGCCAACAGTTATGTTTGTATAGATGATAGTGAAGTGTTGTAAAAAGTGTATTTCGTAAGTCCAGTATAATTTCTGTAAAATTATCAGTTCATAAACAAAAGAGTTTTGATTAATGTATTTTATGTATTTCGGGCTAACTGGCCGTGATCTGGTTTAACTATCAATCGACATTTCATCTGCTACTGCGGTAGACATCTTCAGGAGATTCTGCGTGTTCTTTGACCTCTTAACTCTTCAAATGTCGGCTGCAGAAGAGTTAAGAGGTCAAAGGACACGCAGAATCTCCAGAGGATATCTACCGCAGTAGTAGACGAAACGTCGAGTGTTAATAAAACCAGACCACGGTCATTTAGCCCGAAAGACATAAAATACATGAATCAAAACACCTGCTCTGAAAGTCTACAATTTTACATAAAACAGTTTTTGTATTAAAAATGTGTTTCTCACAATAATATTAACTACCTTAAACAGTGACAGACGATATAAATTCAAACATGTAAACATGAAAATATAAACAGCTGTTCAGTACAACAATAACAATAAATGATAATAATAATAATGATAATAATAATAATGATAATAATAATAATTATAATAATGATAATAATAATAATAATAATGATAATAACAATAATGATCACAATGATGATAATGATGACAATGATGACGACGATGACGACGACGATGATGATAATAATAATAATAATAATAATAATAATAATAATAATAATAAAGTCCACCAGAACCAAATAGAAATATAGTATTGACAAATTATATTTTTATAATAATAATAATAATAATAATAATAATAATAATAAATATAATATAATAACAGTAATAATAATTATTATTATTAATACATCACCATACAATTTAAAATTAAATTATATGTATCAACAATATAATGAATTATTTATAAGGCTAACATTGTTTTTAGACAACTATTATCATTGTACATCAAGTGAAAAAATTAATAAAATAATTCTAATTAGTACCCATTTAGGTCCAAAATTAAATTTGATAAACTTTTTTAATCAGTATCTTTAATAAATATTTTATTTTATTTATCTAAATTTGTTAAATATTTTGTTTAAATCACACAACTATTTTGGTAGGCCTCAAATTTGAGTTACTGTTCACTATCTTTATATTAAATAACTTTAACATCACTTTCATTTAGTTTAATTAACGCAAGAACAACTTGTACATGCATAAATAAAATCAAAATTTAGTTTGTAGTGAACACTGTTTTTGTTTTATTCCTTGGGGTCGGAAAATCTCCCGCACCACTTCTTATGTATGTTGCTAAGGCGCCACCTCTCCCGGGTTAATTTGTCTCTTTATAAGCGTCTTTTTGGTTATGCGCATAAGCTTATGAGCATATACTTAAGGATTTATGATAAGTTAGCCTGCGTTCGGTTATAATCACAATATATGTTGCTTGATATTTGAGTTTAGGAAATCTATGGTGTTTCATTTTAAGTTATCCTTATTTCTATTGATGAATATTAAAAGTTAAAAATATAATAAAAACGTATTACACAGTCACTACACTCATGTGACGTTAGGTCAGGCTTAATTCATTTCGTATATGCTATAGTGAGTTTACTGTACGACTTGGCCGGCGGTAACGCGTGCAGGCGAGGCCCATGTGACCTTCACTGCATTTCCCCTCTCATTTCCAACATCTCCTGTGATAAGGTACGTTCGTTTTTTATTCTAAAAAATGTTAATGTGATTTGAGTTTGCTGGAATATATGCGATTGGCCGGGAGTAAGTGCTGACCTCGCCTGCACGCGCTACCGTCGGCCAAGTCGTACAGTAAACTCACTGTAGAATATTTACGTAGGACTCAATGTACTTACTTACTTACTCACTGGCACTATCGAACCCGTACGTTCATGGCCGCACGGACATAAGCTCTCCATACATCCCTATCCTGAGCTAATGCTTTCCAATCATTCCCTGTATAATCTACTTCCCTCAAATCATAGTTAATGTTGTTCTCCCACCTCATTTTTGGTCTACCAACTGGGCGTTTTCCTTCTGGCTTTCCTACAAGAAGTTTCCATGCACGTCTTTCATTCCCCATACGCGCAACATGTCCTGCCCATCGCAGTCTACGGGACTTAACTGTTCTTATTATATCTGGCTTCCTATAAAGACCATGTAGTTCATTGTTATGTAGTCTTCTCCATTCACCTGTCTGTTCATCTCTCTTTGGTCCAAAAATTTTCCTAAGTACTTTATTCTCAAATACTTGTAATCTCCTTTCCTCCCTTAAAGTAAGAGTCCATGTTTCGCACCCATATAGTATAACTGGTAGAACTATAGTTTTATATATTTTCAGCTTAACGTACGTGTGACTTATTTAATTAGATTGGGATGCGTTAGATTAAATTAGTTTTTGGTCGATGTGACTAATTTCTTATACTTACCAATATTGTTGTTACTGGAAGTAAGTCAACCTTCCCACATCTAACCTGGTTGCTATGCAAACAAAAGAAATCGCAATGCTGATATGGACTCAAAAAGCACACGTTCGGTAAGTAAAATAAAATATTTCTTGAATGTTTTGTACACTAACTCCTACCTTTCTTTATATTTTTCCGGAATTAATGCAAAACATCCCACTCTCCAGGCTTCTCCAATTTCTCTATCATCTACCATAACTCCTTCCATAATAAAATTATCAAACAAATCACGGAACTACATATAAAAATGTCTCCACAGCCAACAATCCTTGCTTATAACAAAACAAATGAAAAGCTACATGGCTACGATCACCAAATGTTTATTCCTCATATAAGTCATTTACATCCAACCAATATTTTAATTCATTTATTACTATATTTAATAAAAATTAGTCACATCGACCAAAAAATAGTATGCAATACACATGAGGTAAGCATGTAACAGATCTCGAAAATTGAAAAAACTCTGCGCAAGTGCCTCGTTTTTTTTTTTCAAACTTTTTCTCGATCAGTAACAAGTGCTTACCTCACTTGTATCGCAATATACTATTGTGTTCTTCATTTTAATTTTTCCTTTCAGATTCATCAACATATTTTGCCATATCGAGTCTATAATCTTTAAATGATATCGATAGACTGTGTATGTTTATGTCTATTGTTGCATGTACTCACGTGTTGATTTTGTCTACTTTTATCTGCATTCACGTGTTGACTTTTATTATTGTTGTTTTTATGTGTCATGTGTGAATTAATTAACTATGTATTTTATATTGTACCTCCATTAGTTATGGTTTCAGCCATTACAACTGATTAATTAATTCAGCATATAATCTTCACTTGTCTCTGAAAACAGTTTTTCCTCCTCCTACTATTAAGAGGTGAGACGTCTAGCATCGCCCAGGGTGTTTCATATTGGAAACAGATACAGCTCATTAGCGGCTAATATTTTCGTTGGTATCGATATTGAGAGAAAGAGAGATGAGAATATCTCAAGCCTCGAAAAGAGCATCTTAAACTACAATTACGCAGCTTTCCCTAAGATAATTTAGTATTTTATTAAAAATAATTTGATCAGTTGATCATATATATATATATACACACATTTGTGTGTGTGTTATTCAGAAGACGAGGAGCGGAATTACGAGCCATTAACACAGAATGAGCCACGCGAAGACATTTCACACTACTAGTAGTAGTAGGACTTTATTAGACAAAAAGTAAGATATTTACAATATTATTTACAAATATGGGTCACACGGGCAGTAAGCCTTACGTGCTGTTGACAGTCCGTTACAATAAAGTAATAATTGCTACTAGTGTGAAGAAAAATAAACAACAACAAAAAACAATAACATTACAATTACATAAAGAAAACAATAATATTACAATTAAATAATAACACAATAGCATTATACATTAATTAATTTATATATAATTATTAAGAATTAATGCTATTGCATTTTGATAACATATATTTATTCATGAATGAGTGTTGTTCTTATTTTCCGCGTTTTGTCCAGAAATTTACCCAAGTTTATCCAATTTTCTGGATTTACCAATAACTCGTAGCATGCCAATCTTTCCCGATTTGAATTTAGAAATCTTTCCGGTAATAACTGACGTCTCCAATATTCTAAATCATTACATTGTCCTAATATATGTATCTCATCTTCAAATTTCCCGCACACAACTAAAATTAATGAGTCCATCAAAGGAGGTATAGTCCAGTGAATGTTTCGATGGATAAGACGCCGTTGTCCATTATATCTTGTATTAAATACTATTTGGTTAAAATGATCTGTGAGATGATCTTATGTTTAATATTGCTACAACAGTTATTTTATAGTTCGTTACTCACGTGAAAAGTAAGCAAGAATTGAGGAGGTGGTAGGAATTTACTGTTATTATGAACAGGTGCACTTATAGATATAACTACTAAGTGGACAATTCGCCTTCATAAATATTTACATTTTTTATGTACATAAACCCTTTGTTAAAAACAATTAGGAAGGATAGTAATGCTATATTAGGAGACGATATTCCTTTCTTGGAACATTCCAGCCGATAGCCTTCTGCTTAGTAACTGTAGATGTGGATGATAGAAGTGCTATTGCATGGTTTCATTTGGTAGGATTGATGGCCCATAATCTAACAAGCGAAGAAGGCATTAAATTGTGCCCTCTATGCGATACCGTGAAAACTGGCAACATATTATAGCGTTCTGTAGAGAGACAGAGCAACTTAGATTACAGTTGCTGCCGGAGAGATTTCTCAGGTCGGATTGTGGGCGAGTGGTGTGCTGGGATATTTTAGGACGGATCGAGAGTGAAGTGAAAACATGCAAATTTTTGGGTACAGTAAGAAAATTGAGGTATAGCAAAATTGGAGATCAGTAAGGATATATATGTATTATCAATAATAAGAATATCAATATGGTCTTCAATTATATTATATAATAAGTAGTCTTGATGAGTTGAATAGCCCGATAATGCATTTGGTGTCTGCAGGGACGGGAGGGGGGGATAATTAGCGTGCGCGTGTGTATGTGTGTGGAAGTGTGTGTTTTCTTTTGTCTCTCATATTTATACACATGGTCTTTTCATGGATGAGTGTAGATGTGTATTATTATGTATGTGGTGTATACATAGATTATATATATATATATATATATGCCATGAGCCTACGGGTTCGATAGTGCCAGTGAGTAAGTATATATATATATATATATTCATGTCCACCGATGTGGTCTCGAGGTAGCGTGCTGCCTTGTCACGCAGCGGGCCCGGGTTCGATCCCCGGTCGAGGCAGTTTTTCTGGGTGAGGTTTTATCGGGGTTTTTCCTCACCTGTAAGACAAATGCCAGGAAACCTTTAAGGCCCAAACGGTCCCCGAAATCATATGGCCATCATCGTCATCATCATCCTTATCATTATCATCATCATCTTCATCACCATCCTTCACCGGTGTGGAAAGCAACGGGAAGCTACCACACCTACAATACCCTAGTAAGGCTGCAATCATAGCATGAAAATGCTATAATTGCAGTGAAAGACCTGCCTTCGGGCAGAATTACTATAAATGGATATATATTCATTGTATTGATACAGGAGTGTAGTCTTGTAGGTATTTGTTCATATTAGGATTACTTTTATTATTTTTTATTCATGGAAAAATAACGCACGTACGGCCAAGCAGGCCCGAGCGCAATGAAAATGAACGTTACCGAAATGAGTGCAGAGTTTTCATGTGGTGGTAGGGAACGTGCATACAAGTATTTTAACACAATGAACCTTGTGTCAGAAATGCAGTGTTGTGGATCTACAGCATTTAAATCTGTGGAACACTTTGTTGTTTATTTATTAATTCTAAGAAGAATGTAAGGTATTACATGTTATTTTACAAAAATTGTTGGAAATGGCGACCATCTGCCTGGATGCACAGCACCGCGCGTCTCACTCGGACTGACGAACTCTATGTGGATGCTCCCTGATTTCCGCAGCCGCTGCCACGATCCTTGCTACAAGCTCTGGAGCTGTGCATCCAGTCAATGGTCGCCATTTCCAACAATTATTGTAAAATAGCATGTAATACCTTACATTATTCCTAGAATCAATAAATAAACAACAATATGTCCAACAATTTTAAATGCTGTTTTATTTCGTAGACCCACAATGATGCATTCCGATCCAAGGTCCATTATGTTAAAATACTTATATGCAAAAATCTGCACTAATTTTGGAAACATCCTGTATATGCATTTCGATTCTTTAAAAAAAGGCAATAAATTTCATTACTACTACTACTACTACTAGTAGTAGTAGTAGTACTAGTAGTAGTAGTAGTAGTATAGTAGTAGTAGTAGTAACTGTATATTTATTTTACATTTATTCACATTTGTAAGCTACACCATTAATATTGACACCCTATATTTAAAATAGCCTTCAGAAAGTGGAACATAAGCAATTTATTGAGTTACTTGTGTTCATTGATTCGGAAATTCAATATAAAGACCCCTGCATACATCCAATTTTATCTATAAATCAGAAAATAAGATGTTCAAACATGAAAACGTAGGATAGAAGCTTCTTGTTCAGTCGTGAATAAAATGTTGTATTTAGAAATTTCTTAAACCCTTACATCCTTGTTTTATCTTCACATGAAAGAGATTTGATTTGTTATACTTGAGCCTGTTTTACATACAAAGCGATAAGCAATCTCCGGTCGGCCACTGAATTGGCGTAGGTTTATGTGAAAATAGCTTCTCTTTTTATAGCTGTACTCTTTGGAAAGTCTTCTATGCACATGGAGGTCTTCTGGGACAGTAAAAGCCTCGTCATTTGAATACGAATTTATGCGTTATTGCATCATGGTATTCTTTGAGACTATTCAACTTATGGGAAATTATATGATGCGCCATATTACTGCAAAGTTCAGTGTTTATTAAATTTAAAGATGATGTTCTATATTTTAAATAGTCTTAATAATAATGATAATAATAATGATAATAATAATAATAATAATAATAATAATAATAATAATAATAATAATAATAGTTCAGAAGATGTTCTCCAGAAATCGCTCTTTCAGTTAAATAACATTATACAGAAATATAATTTCAAAATATCAATAAGTAAAACGAAAATCCTAGCTTTTAAGGGATCAGATACCGTAAGAGCTAAAATAATTCTGGAGGGGAAACCCATTGAACAAGTGAACCATTTTAAATACCTGGGTTATGAAATCTCCTACTTTAAAAATGAAGATCTATTTAACAAACTTAATAAATTTAATTATATATGTGGAACAATAAAAAGGATATTTAAAAGCACAAGAAAAGAAACAAAACTAGAATTTTATAAAGTAGTAGCAGTCCCCGTACTATTGTATGGTAGTGAATTTTGGGTTTTAACTAAAAGAGAAGAGAAGATCATAGAAGCAGCTGAAATGAGATTTCTGAGAAGTGTGGCTGGTTGCAAACTTCTAGATAAGAGAAGAAGTGAAGATATTCGAAATGAGCTAAATATCTTTAAACTCTTAGATAGAATAAAATAATCTAGAAAAAACTGGAAAGAACATGTTCAAAGAATGGAAGATGATCGCATTCCCAAAATTATACTTAAACACAAATCAAAAGGACGCAGGAACGTTGGAGCCACATGGGCTTAATCCGTCATTGTTGTTGTTGATAATAATAATAGTAATAATAATAATAATAATAATAATAATAATAATAATAATAATTATAATAATAATAATAATAATAATAATAATAATAATTGTTGTTGATGATAATAATAATAATAATAATAATAATAATAATAATAATTGTTGATGATAATAATAATAATAATAATAATAATAATAATAATAATAATAATAATTTGACTTAGAATTTTTAGGTGCAGTTTTTATAAAAAAAAGAAAGTGTCAAATATGTGTTTTCTTTTATAGACAATAACTTATCTAATCTATAAAATGAACGTTTATTTGTTAGCACTTTATGCGCGGACATACCGTTGATCCGATTGTGATGTGGCTTTTTGTAAAATGTTCAGGAGATTCCCGGGATGAACGTAACCTATAAGAGAGATGAGATACTCAACTCCTACATCCTTAAAAATCGCCCTTTGTAGTGGAAAACGTGAAAAAGTAGCTCTTGGACGCTTAAATGGCTTACGCTGCCTAAACCATAACAAATACACAAAAATAATGTACACAGAATTGAATATCTGGAAAAGGTCTACAGAAAAAGTCCGCGATATTATATGTTTATCTCTTATGGATAACTCACAATAACCATTTTTTTCTTTCATTCATGCCAAGAAGATCGAGACAAGTACGTAGTTTCCTGTGCAAGCATAGCAGCACATGGCGGGTATTCTTTTACGGATAATTCACATTTACGAATTTTGTCTTTTAGCTCATTTATACCAAGAAGATCGAGATAAATAGATTCCCGGGCAACACCAGGTAATCAGAACGGGTATTTTAAAATAATTACGATATACATTTATAATTATTTTTCATTCTACTTATTCTACTAATCATAAGAAGTGCATTAATTTTCGTCTTTCAGGTCATTTATGCCAAGAAGTTCGGGATGAGTGGATTCCCGGATAACGCCGGGTAATCAGCACGGGGTATCTAAAATTATAAATGTGTAATTATTTTTCCTTTTACTTACTTAACTAAACATAAAACACATAAGTTGTATTTCAGCTCATTTATGTCAAGAAGATCGGGATAAGTAGATTCCCGGGCAACGCATGGTAATTAGCACGGGGTATCTAAAAAAATGTAAATGTATATTTATTTTCCCCTTTACTTATTCAACTAAACATAAAAACATATTAATATTCATTTATTTGGGCGTAGCAGCGCACTCCTGGCATTAGTGAGTTTATTATAAAATTAAGGGGTTTTCCTCCCTATGAGACAAATGTCAAAGAAAAGGAAGTTAAGACCTTAATAGCTTCCGAACATTATCTGGCCGTCACGATCATCCATAAACTATTCGCTTTGTTTATGAATGAATTTTGTGTCTTGTCTTAAATACTCATATTGTCTCGGAGATGATCCCGTTATTGGGCTGATCACTAATCCAGGCATATCCTTCATTTCTTTGTTTGGTTTAAAAGTGTGATCAAGAGTTTAAAATCGTCACTCGTCAGGTCGTGTCAATACAATGCTGGGATATATAATAGAACCAGCAAAGGATCAAGTTGCACTAAGGTAAGGAAAGAACGAAAGAAATTGGATTTTTTTTGTATCAAGTAAAAATATTGATGCTTCGAAGTAGAAATGTGTTTCGTCTGGCTTTTGTTTATCATCCATTGTGATTCCTGAATAACAAACAGGGTGCGCCTTGTTTCGGATCTCCTACCTTTTTTTGCACCGTTTCTTTTAGAGGATTTACTCATATATTCCATCTCATTCATAGTAGCAACGAGTTCATAGCTATCAGTGCTATTTCTAATCCTATGCCCGAGCCCATGAGAGGCAAAGATTGATTCACCCTTCCTATCTAGATTCATAAACATTAATTAATAATAATTCTTAAAATACACTGTAGCAATTTATGATTCATAGTTAACCTGAATATACTATTTTCAACCTTGAAAGCTAGACAGGGAAAAGAAGCTCATATAACTTTGAGAAAGCTTGTATACGGGAATTATGCAAGACAGCTCTAGCGAGGCTAAAAAATACAATAATCAGACATTGATATTTACTTAAAATGAGATTTAATGCTCGTCTGAAGTTGAAAAGTGAAATTAAATATATACGTAACTTGATCATTCAAATCTTAAAGAACAAACAATAAGTAATAACAGAAATAACATTGCTTACACAATCAACCACTCATACATACTTTTTATTCGTGCCAAGGGTGCCTTGCTCTGGCTTTCCGGACCAAACCCAAAATACGCAGCTCTCTTGGAGCTCGTGTCCTCCAGACGACAGACAAGTGTTCCAACGAAAATCTATGATCGAATGATAGAGTTCACTACGTGTCTGGCCTATTTGAGAGTTCCGAGGTAGAAGGGGAAGTTGCGCACTACAAACAGAGCAAAGGGAGGGGTAGGAAGGAGAGTGGGAGTAGATACAAAGAGAAAGGAAATTGGCATAGTTCACGAATCTCACTGTAGAGGGAGGATAACAACACAAATGTATCGAACCGAAATAGCACTTTCAGTTCAAGGGCATCATATAATGGGTCCATCCCTTAGATGAAATCCTGCTAGAACTTCTGAGACATAGCTACTTTCGGCATGGATATTACTTAACTTGTTACACATCAAGCAATTTTGATTCACGGAAGGTAACTGTGATAAAATCAGATACTTTTTATTCTTTGAAAAAATGATGGCGCAAATCTTGATGATGAAAAGTTAGTTTTGAAGAGCGATTCACACCAGTACGTTGTTACGTATTCTGACTCGTTTGAGTAAAAAGCGGACGGCATAAGTCTCCCTTCATGCAGCATTCGTATCGTTCCCTTCAGTGGATCAGTCGGTAAGATGCTCTTTTTCCGACGACGCGGGCCCACGTTCGGTTCTGGTCAGGTATATATTTTGTATTTATTATTATTTAATAACGTCGTTAATTTTCATAATGCCTACATGTTACCAGCCTTCGTTATAGAAATACATTTGTATAAATATGGAAATATTCCCGGTCGGGACAGGCTCCAAAGGTGAGATTGTTTTGGGGTTTTTCCTCACATATATGATAAATGTCAGGAAGCTTAGGGCCCAACGCTCGCCGAACACCTTCGGTCATGATCATTATCCTTATCATTATCACCATCATTCTTCACCGGTGTGGAAAGAAACGGGAAGCTACCACACCAACAGTTCCCTAGTAAAGCTGCAAAGGATAACATGAAAATGATACGATTGCAGTGAAAGACCTGCCCTCGGACAAAATTGCTATGGAATGGGATATATTAAAATAAATAAATTAAAGGAAAATGAATAACGATTGTAACGTCTCATTGCTTCGTTAAATGTGTCTGATTATTTTAAATTAAATTAATATCTAATTGCATTAAACAAGTAAGTCCTCAAGTACTGCATCGCTTTATACACACAATTTCTAGGAGAGATTTTTGTGGTCTAGTGGAGGGAGCTTATGTTTCCCGGGCATGAGGTCGCGCGTTCGATCCTGCTGTCATGCTTTTTTTTCTCTCTCTCGTCCTTATTTCAATTAATTTTCTTTCTTTTGTTTCATTTATTTCGCTTTGTTTTATTTTCAGTATGTACCGCACTACTTATTTACAAGAAATTGTTTTTCATTGCACGACACACAACGAAATAGAACGGATTTAGTTTCTCAAATAGTTGTATACTTGTGAACCAGATAACTGGTCTCTGATCATGCGCAGTGGCTTCGTTCTGATACTTGAAAATTATCTGTGCGCTATCAATTATTTCAAAGGCTGTACATTGAACCAAGTCTTTTATATTCGCTCGGGCCTCTGGTCACTGCACTAAAGAGTACACTAAGAACACACTTGTCAAAGTACAAAATCAGGCACTCAGACTTATCACAAGATAAGTGAAATCAACACTCATGAATTGTATGCTTTATCTCACATACATAAAACTACTCATAACTGCAATACAAGAATGTGTCATATGCCTTTATGAAAGATTGATCAGAAGTAATGATGTATACTACTCCGCATACCTTAGCAAAAAGGATCCTGAAGTCACAACACGGATTCATCCAATATGCAAGGGAATTAAAATAATAACTTGATATAAGCTTACCCAATTCTTTGCAAACTATAATCTCCCTCACAGCACTTCAATTATGTTAGATTATGTCAAATTTTCACAAGTAATGCCACGAGTGATTTCCAAATTATCGATAAATTCACGATGTCACGAAGTGACGGGTGAATTTATCTAGATAATTTGGAAATCAAAAGTGGCGTTTATTAGGATTATGTAACGAATAAAATTAAGCTGTTTACTCACAAATCATTATTTAATTATAGTTATTTTCTGTTTACAAAAAGTGGGAAAATACAAATATTTAGGATTCACGCTACAGACAACAGCAACGTCCTTCGGAATACACATACAAGAAAGAGCAGCGGCAGCCATCCGAACATCATACAATATCCCGAATCTGACCAACTTATCGACAGGTACAGCAATGCAATTATTCAAAACGACAGTGGCACCAGTTATAACATATTAATAATTTTATTGCAGCCAAATAGCCAGGATGAAAATAGAATACATTTTAAATTTACATATTTGCATATTCACACATTGTTTTTGTGTCTTTTTTTGTGCATAGCTCAATGGTATATCAGTCAACATCAAACACTATCCCACTGTTTTTTCGCATAAGCGTACATTGACAGTCTTGTATTTGTCTTCATGTAAAATGTTGTGTTTGTTGCATATCAGTTGGTGGAATCCATGGACTACCACCTTAAGTGATTACGTGTCCTCATTTTCGAAATTTTCTTTTGTCAACGCACGGTCCACCAGTGCCACCTTGCTGTATAATTCTTGATTAATTTTCTTCTCTTTTTCTGTTCATTGGTGCTAGCAGCTGCTCTGATGCGCTGCAGCTGGGTACACAGTATAGCTTGTTCTGAGGCCGTGTCCGGATGAGAACACTTCCACTTCGCCATGTAGGTACGCGAGTCTTGAATGTGGTTACTATTTGACACTCCTAATACTGCCTTTATATATTCTCGCTTTCACCCTTTCTATGAGAGGAAAGATTCTGCATTGTATTAAAGATATGTCCATACTGAGATCTATCGCCGTATGTACACGTACTTGGTTAGAATTTTGGCTCTAAATAACAGCGTTGCCGCTTCCTCTTAAATGAGGGATCTTATGTTTCTTATTTCATGCCTTCATTATAACATATGGGATTGACGATCAATTTGGGAAAAACATCAAGATCGGAGATCTGATAAGAATAGAAATATGTAAAAGCAATGTTCATGAAACGGATCCTGAGAATAGGAAAAAGAGCTGCCATCTCGTTTTGCTACGAACACGAACTACTGGAGAGAGACCTACACTTCATAGAAGACTTAAGAACACAATTCTACTCTTACAATACGCACGAACCATACCTAGAAATGAATAAGCTTCAGAAATAGTAAGAAGAAGGAAATAGACATAGATTTTCTACATCACAACGCCCATGCTGTGACGACAGATGGCCTGCAGAGAGTGCAGCCCTTCTTACCCCAGAGACACGTCACACAACACGACTCGCGGTTACATGGCTTGTCATACTAAAATATTGTAATGTAACAAGATAATTCCACTAGCCGACAATCCGAAGAATGCAAGTGTGTGTTATGTGGAACAAGAACTTGTAGGATACCGCCACATCATAACATGTCCGAAAAGAACAAAAACTATCACAGACTAGTAAAGACTAAACCACCACTAATGCTCAACCTGAGTGTACATTTCTTCTTCTTCCTTTTCTTCTTCTTATTCTTATTCTTATTATTATTAATATTATTATTATTATTATATGATTAAAGTTATTTTAAAATATTTATATATTTAATGTAAACGGCAATGTTTTAAAAGAAATGAGAAACGTTTATTATGTCCCATTTTTTCATCACTGCAACCAGATCATATTATTTATTGCAAAAGGATCTAATACTGCAAGAAAGCACTCTAGTGGAGGAAAAATGAAACACACAAAACTATTTATAACCAAAATTATAGGTCAACAATTAATTTCTGATGTCCTAAGATGTAAATATGTCAATTATATGTTTTTGGAACTTAAATTCCTGGGAAATAATACGTTTAAGAACGTTCAAACAGTGCTTTTTTTGTGGTATAATCAATTGCTATAAATGTGTTTGTATTATATCCCGCAAGAAGAATCTGGTTACATTCGTGCACTATATATATAATCTGGGAATCACTGCATTCTAGCATTTTTACATCTTAATATATGAATTGTTATACCCAATGTATATGTTAAAGAGACAGTCACTGCAAAATAATGCTCTGATCTAATCAAAATGTTAAAAGGAGGAGCTTGATTTTAATGTGATAAAATTAAATTGATAAAATCGAGGTAAAAAAGACTGATTGGTTGTAAATCAAAATTCACTGAAATGTGATTGGTCATTAACTCTCATTTGGGGCATGAGTTAAATACTCCTTCAAACAGGCAGCTCATGGTTTATACTGGAAGTGAACTGTAATAACGTAAAAATGAGACAGCTACAAAGTAATTATGAAATGTTTTGTGATACTGTATGTTTAATATTTCATTGACCTGATATTTAGTGTTACATGGATATCAGTAGATGAAAAAGTAGATAAAATGTAACATTAGTTATAATGGGTGGATCAATAAAAATAATTAGAACGAAATGGGTGAAGTGAGAATGGAGAATTGGTGAACTGAAATTTTGGGAGGGGAGTCGCCGAGAAAAAAACTGTCCTACCACCAATTTGTCCACACGAACCCCATATAGAATACAGAGTCGCGAACCCAGAACACAGAGGTGAAGGATGAGTGTCCAATCACCTGCGCCAAAGATTTGATTCCATCATCTTCTTCTTCTTCGTCACTTCACAGGCTATGTAAATTGCCTGTTCCGCCTCACAGTTGTTCTTTTCACTGGTCTTCCTACATTCCTTGAACCTCTTGGCTTGTAGTTAAATGCTGCTTTTGGTAATCTTGTTGCATTCATTCTTTCTACTTGTCTAAATAATTTTTCTCTGTATTCTTTGATTCTATCATTCAGCAGATATATATTTAACTCTCTTCGTATACCTTCATTCTTCATCCGATCCATCTCTCTCTCTCTCTCTCTCTCTCTCTCTCTCTCTTTCAGTAATTTTAACATTGTGTATATATTTTTTAACTGACTTCATATTATTTTCGAACACATCTTTATAATCTGTCATTTCACGTGCGATGAAAAACAAATCCATCTGTAAGGAAACCAGACGAGCTACAAATGTGATTTGATGTGCGTCATCATATACTGAGATTGCTTATTAGCAGAGCAAACTGGTATTATCAGCTAGAGAAGAGAAACAATTGAACCTCGTCACAAAGGATATAGGTGGCCGTGGTTAATTATAACATAAGTGTCTGCTGTGAAATCTAGATGGCACCATTAGTAATTACCTCTTGATTTATATAGCAACTGATGACGCAATAAACGATAGATGAAATCTAACTAGAGATTCAGTATTAATACTACAATAAGTACTTGCTCCGTTTATAAGATGTACATTAAACTGTTTTTACTAGACATTTACGGGAAAATTTCACTCCGAATGTCTTCTTTCTCCTACAAAGTATTACGTCATTATGATTTGGCCAAATTGTGCTCTGTGGGAAATAACGTTCTCTCTCTCATAACCTAGACTTCATATCGCAATGAGTATGACAAAATCAGATTAATTTGCTCAGAGGTTCCAATTTAGACTTGAGATTATTTTAATATCTGGAAAACTTTCAGACTTTGGACTCGCGGCTTAAAGACCCTCCGAATGATTGACCCTTTGATTTTTCCATCCTTAAAAAAATCCATAGACCCCCGCCAGGTTCCAATTTGCGACCCCTGGGGAAATTAACTTAACCCGTAGACCACGCGTGTCAATAACTGAACTCAATTGTCTCACCACTCCTCATCCGTGATTTCACTCATTCCACTAAACTTCATGAACGTCAGTAGAAACAAAAGTTATTTTGCACAATACGAAATACTGATCTGTGCGGACCATCATTATGATTTTACATATTTTTCCTTCGGACAGAATTACTATGGATCAATTTTTTGTTTAATGCCAGCAGGTTGTCTTTTATGGCATTTCTGGCTTTCTCCCTGGCATTGGCAGAATTGTAATCAATTTCTTTGGTTGGGTTATCTGGAAGGTGGAGTTACGTTACACCGATGGTATGATGGGTAATAAATGATAATGAAGCGCCTGGAGAGTTCATAACCTAAACTTAACCTACATGCTGTGGAATTTGGTGGAGTATGAAACGAGAGCGCCTATTAGTGTAATTTATTCTCGCAGTAAGTTGCACCGGGACTTGAACCCTTAACCACGATCTGCAACCAAAGATTGCACTGCGTGTTGGTGCTGGATCAAACCAATATTGTTGATAAATATTTTGAATAGAAAACACAGATTGCTCAAATTAATATATCTTTGCCCGGCCCATAAAAGGCAAAGATTAATTCAACTTTCCTTAATAAATTATCAAACATGTAATGTGCAGTGAGCTACAAGCTATAATCGTGGAAGTTTTAAGGAAAGAGGAACTCACACGAGCTTGAGTAAGCTTTGGAATTTTACCTTCATATCTGACATAGGCTAGCTACTAAATAAATAGGCAAAAAGTACTTAAAATAGACAACCACAGTTTTAATGCGAGTCAAAAAGATAGTCAGATATAACATTGAAAATAAATGAATAAATAATTAATTTGACAAAGAAAATAATGCTATCATTGATCATCTATACAAAAAAATAATATTAATAAATATACATAGTTACATACACACTAGTCCAGCCTAGGGTTGGGGTACACGGTCCTTGCTGCCCCACCCTGGCCTAAAGGACTAATAAAGCAAACTAGCTCTTCTGAGCTATATTGACCAGACTCCGACGACAACTGAACAGATGATGATCTGATACGTCCGTCCTTTTATTGGAAATTGTGTCATTTCACAAATATTTATCCACCCTCTGTGTTCGCCGGGGAGACATCCAGTTTTCTGGAAGCGTCCCCGACAATCAAGAAGGGAATCATTGATCATGAACACCAACTTACGGCTCTTTATAGGGATTTCTAACCCTCTTTAGCCCTAATGATATAGTTTATTCTTTGATGATATTTGTAGATTTATCCACTGCCAACGATCACCAGCCGTAGTCCGGTTGCAAAGGCCTAGTGATCGGACATTAAAAAGCCAGACATCAGGTTCTAGTTAAATTTATGTGCATGTATTTTCTTATGTTAGCTGGAGACATATGACAAGGCATGACGCACCCTCTCAAGCTTTGGATGTAAAGATTCAAGTGGTTTGATTAAATGTATATCAGAGGTATTTTTGATCTTATATATATGTATCAGTACTATTGTATTGTCTTATGTTATTGCAAATTATTTCAACATGTAGTTGTTTTCTTTTTCTGATTGAATATATTTTTTAAATAGTGTTCTTAATATCTGATGGTAACTTCATTTCGATTTAATTTATTTAGCTTTGTCAATTATAATTTAGTTAATAGAAGATTTTTGTTTTCGCTAATTTATAATTCCTTGAGTTTAAATATAGTGGTATTAATAGGTGCATTTTGGATAATGTTATTAATTTGAGGTCTATTCATTGCTCTTAATTTATATTTTAGGCTGAGGTTCTTGAGGTTTTTGGTAATAGGTTCTGTTTTAGTTAAGTTATGGAGTGGTGCAGTGGGAAAAGACTTTTTCAGATTCATACAGCCGTACTGGCTGTAATGTATAATTCCCAAATATGTCTTCTTAATAAAGGAGCCGCCATTTGCAAGATAGAAGCATGGCTTCACAGCATTTGGTGGATGGGAATTACAATGTATATAGAGAAAGATTTGCGTTTAGATCGGTACTTGCTCAGGTAGCTCAGTTGGTAGAGCACTTGGTCTAGAGAACCAAGGGTCCCGGGTTCAAGTCCCGGTCTGAGCGTATAATTTTTCTCTTCGAACATATTGTTAATGATTTCCTGATGATCTGATGTCAGAAAAAACAGCTCTTTATGAGAGTTCACAAGGAGATGGGAGAATGCGCGATAGCCCACGGCGCGTACTAGGAAAGGAGGGGGTAGGTAGGAGATAATTTGGCACAGTTCACAAAGATCACACACGAAATGGAGACTTGATGATGTGTAGGTTGCGCAGTATGACGTAATCCCTGTATCGAAATCTTGATTTCGGTACAAAGTGTTAGCTTATATAATTCTGTCCATTCGGGACACCAGATATCTTTAAGCCTAGAATAATGCTAAATTTAACATGGGTATGAAACAATAACAGTAACCTACATAAATGTGGGGCACGCCGTAGCGTAGTGGTTAAGGCACTGAGCTGCAAGCCGGAGGGTCGAGGGTTCAAGTCCCGTTGGGGTCAGGATTTGTAAACTGACCCAAACCCTCTGGCGACACTATGGCCCTGGGTTCGACTCAGCCTCTAACGGAAATGAGTATCAGACGCTTGTTTTGAGGTAAAGGCGGCCATCACGCAGGGCTGACAACCCGGCTGACATCAAGTGCCGATTGTCTAGAAAAAGTGGGAGCCTTAACCTCCTACTACCCCAAGGGCCTCCTGAGACCTGTTGTGGGATCACTTTTTACTAACCTACATAAATGTTGCGTTACGAACAATTGTGTATAAAGGAGGGAAACTTTTAACATAGTTCTAATGTCACACAGAAGCGTAGTTGGTTAAGGCAATACGCTACAAGTTGAAAGGTCGCGGGCCCAAGTCCCGAATTGGTCATAATTTTAATTGGCGTAAGCCTTCTGGTGATGACATGGCTCGGAAATGAAGAAATAATATAAAATATTGCTACACAAATGATGATGTGTTACAATACGAGGTTGGGAAGTGGTATTTACAGAATAGAGGAAAATCTTTAAAAACCGAGCGATGGACAGTTTTTTTATTTCTGAGATTCTGTAAAATACTTCACAAACGTGTGTTGTATATTATTTTTTGCGCGATGGTGTTTTCAAAATAATGAATAATAGTAAAATAATATCTTTGTTGGAAATATTTGCGTTCGTTATAAACAATTGTCTAACGTTAACAGTGTGGCCAATGTTTATTAGTTGAAACAACAGGAGGCCTTGAAAACACTTATTGATAACATGTCCGGAAGTACGTATTTATTGTTTTATATTGTTTCAAATAAAGTTTAGTTAATTTAAAATGAGGTGATTTGTTTACAATAATGTAAATTAACACTACCTTTTGGATATCATCATCATCATCATCAACAACAACAACAAGGATTAAGTCCAAAGGCCTGTTCCGATCTCATTATAGGTCGAATTGGTCCTTCCATCTCATCAGTGGTCTTTCCAACATTCTTCTCCCTTTTGGTTTACAATTATACATTCTTGGTATGCGCTGTTCATTCATTCGTAATACGTGCTGAAGGTAAGCATTTTTATAATATTTTATTCTTCCACAGAGATTAAATCTATTTAGTTCTGTTCTTATATCTTCGTTTTTCCTTTTATCGGTCCATTGGTATCCTGCTATTGCTCTCAACATCTTCATTTCAGCAGCCTCTATTTGTTTACTATCTGCCTTTATTAATGTCCAGGTTTCACTTCCATAGATAAGAGATGGAACTGCCAATACTTTGTAAAACTTCAAAATAGTTTCTTTTCTGGTCTTATTCAATAAACCTTTTGGATTTCTGCATATACATTATACGTGGTATACATGAAAGGCAGTGGTTTTACTTCCCGCACGTTAGTTGTAATATGTAACATTACAGTATAGTTATTTAGGTTGGCAACCCCGAAATGTAGGAAGTTGAACTTTCAATCCTTGTCGCCATTGCTAGCAAGTACGACAAAACACACTATCGCGCAAAATAGTATATTAAGATGCGAGCTTGGGAAGTGGTTTTTACAGAATCGAGGAAAATATTTAAAACCGGGCGATAGCGAGGATTTTAATTTCCGAGATTCTGTAAAACACTTTACGAACGTTCGTTGTACATTATTTTTTGCGCGATAGTGTTTTCAAAATAATAAATAATAGTAAAATAATAACATCTTTGTTGGAAATATTTGCGTTCTTTATAAACAATTGCCTAACGTTAACAGTGTGGGCAATGTTTATTAGTTAAAACAACATGAGGCCTTGATAACAATTATTGATAATATGGGCGCAAGTACGTTTTTTATTGTTTTATATCGTTTCAAATAATGTTCAATTCATTTCAAATGCAGTGATTGCTTTCGTATAATGAATATTAACACTACCGTTTGGCTATTTTATGTATATACATTGTACGTAGTATGCATAGAGGGCAGTGGTTTTACTTCCCGCACGTGGGTGTAAATGTAATATCTTAATATATAACAATTTCGTGTCACGTTGTTTGTCCGCGATGGAATCCTAAACTACTGAACCGATTTTAATAAAATTTTGCACTCTGTGTGCAGTTTGATCCAATTTGAGACTTAGGGTAGTTTATAACTAAATTTATAGTCGGATTATTTTTTATTGCAAATTATTTGTTTACTATTTAACAAAGGGTCATAATCATCTGTGAGTTCCATACGATTCTAACAGATGGTGGTGTAAGGTAATTTGGTAAGGTATTTGGTTTATTATTTAACAAAGAGAGATCCAGATGGCTGTGCTTTTTGTTGCAACCGCGAATTTCAATTGTATTACAAATATTGATTATTTCATAATAAAAGTGTGTTCAGTGTTTATTTTATTTTTAATATTATTAATTTCGTGTGTAAGTATTAGTTTTAAGTAATCTGGCTGAAAGACAGCAACTTAGTTACAATTTTTAACGTATACCTTAGCCATAACAACGCGTGGCAGGGACTTCTAGTTACACTATAATTATTTAGGTTGGCAACCTCGAAATGTAGGAAGTTGAACTTTCAGTATTAGTCGCCATTTCTGGTAAGTACGCCAAAAACGCACTATCGCACAAAAAAAATATTTTAGAAGTGTGAAACATTTTATTTCTATTTTAAATGCTGTTTCTTAGCAACAATTCAATGTACAGTACATTTGTTGATGTTAAAGCGTTGGTGTTTTGTTTGTTAATACAAGATCAATCTAATCTCTGTTAAGCCTTGTTAAACCGTTACCAGGTTACGAGCGCACTTCTCTTGTTTGTTTTAGTAAGCCGATAACAAATCTTGAGATCGTGTTTTGTTTTAATTACTGCTGGTTTACATGTAGATTTTTGTATGCTCATTTTTACAATGATGTTAAAATGTATTTACATCAAAGCAAACAATATGCTGTGATTACATATTTATGGATCATTGGATATTCATTGAGTAAACGAGGATGGGATTAAATTATCAGTCATGTAATACAATAGAAATCAATTTA